>VXBL01006366.1:654043-717844 GCA_013400195.1 Aramus guarauna
AAAAAAAAAAAAAAAAAGAGAGCGCTGATATTCGAATCGACGTCTGAACTCTGATTATAATATATAAAGTTAACATAGTTGGCATTTTAAGAAATTGCATGCAAGCCAGAAGAGACAACTTTTTTTTCTGGACATTTTCAATCTTTCAAGTAAAATT
Source organism: Aramus guarauna (assembly GCA_013400195.1). Taxonomy (NCBI): domain Eukaryota; kingdom Metazoa; phylum Chordata; class Aves; order Gruiformes; family Aramidae; genus Aramus; species Aramus guarauna. Next base: position 654,201 of record VXBL01006366.1, read on the forward strand.
TATCCCACAACTATGTATAATGCAACCAATGTTTCACTATTCCTTTTCTCTTCAAAGCCTGCTGTTAAAATAGATGTTTCAAGGGTAAATAGCAAAGGCTAATGTATTCCTCAGCAAAATGGAAAAATGATAAAGTGAAAAAATACATTAAAGGACATTAAAGGATAACTCTGACCATGTGACATGGTCATAAAAAACATTTTCAGAGAAAGAAATAAAAAACATTATAGAAATAGAAGGGCATGAATTATTTATAGGCATAAGGGTCCCTGGAAAACATACAAAATTTGCCCTTAAGTGATTCAGTTTAAGAACTATTCCAGTTGCTTTTCCTTGACTTCTAATGAATAAATAACTTGCTTCAATCTTCCTATGTATTCACATCCCTCAGCTGATTTTGACCTGAAAACAGGCATCCTAGTTATCTAATACTTCTCCAATAACTTCTCTAATACTTCTTCTAAGACTCTGCAGAGTACATTTGTATTTGGGGGCTGAAGAGGGTCTGAATTAATGAGTGAACCATATGAAGATTAAAAAACCCAACCCACCCCCCCAAAAAAAAACCAACCTCAGGTGCCCCAGCTACCCTGCCCACATGCTGGCCAGTACTTCAGCTCTGAAATAAATCAGAATAAAGGCAGGGAGCAGATGCCTATGCAAAGAACACAGTTTTCCGAGCAGTGAGAAGCCCTGCCAGGTATGTCTCCCTGAACTGCCAGGCCATATACAGCCATATACATCTCTCTTGCTTCTTACAAAATATACCACAGCAATCTGCATTCTCCCAACTCAATGTATATTTTCTTGATTAAGATTAAAATGAATCTAATTAGAAACACATTCTAAAATACTGGAAAGAAGGGAGGAGACCTGTTTCCAGCTTTCAATTTAATCCTGTTAGCTGACAGTAAACCTATCCCAGCTTTCTTGAACTAAATTTCCAGAACATTTTAGCTAACACTTTGTAGTGTGATGATGTGCTCGAATGCAATCAGGACATGGCAAAAAGGTCTCTCTGAGAAGAAGGACAACAATTTGTTTTCACGTAACTTGCTTATTTTTGATCTTTACATTGTCAGATTAAGTGAGCCACACTGAATTTAATGGAGAAAGTAAGCTATTATTACATTGTGTTCCAAAATCTTCAGAGAAATACCAGAGATAATTGCCTTTAATGTTAATTTAATAAGCAACATTCTTGCGTGCAATGTATCTGCATTGTGTATTCCGGAGTGGAATTACTAATTCTAGAAGTAATTTTTGTGTTTACAGAAAGTCAAAATACAAGCAGCATAATTTATGTATAAATGTCCTCCAGTGTAAGCATTTTCCATGTAAAACTAAGTTATAAACAAAGAGAAAAAGGACATATGAATTCATCCAGACACATGCAAAATGTGTAACAGAAATGGTGGTTAAGGCCTGCCAGTATTCTTCCCTAAACGTCCCCTTGACAAAATAATTCTTCTCCACAAATTTCTTCACAGTGCTTATTAGTAAACAATATGATTCCTACTTACAGTGATGTACAATCTAAATCAAGGTAGACTCAAAGGAGATCAAGACTTCCTAATAGATGTTTAGGAGAGAAAGAAGCAATAGTAAAAAAAAAAAAAAAAAAAAGGGCAATTTGTTTGTTACCTAGGCTATAAGCTTCTAGGATGTATACAGGTAAATGTAATCCTCACTTAAATGCAGATGTTGGTGAGAAAGTAAAACACTACAGATATATACCTAGCTAATAAAACTGTATGAATACTATGATGGAGAAGGTAGGAATAATGCTCTCTTGAACCCAAAAATCCAACTTGTATTAGGGTCATGAGGTTGGAGTAAGTTAACTGAGGCCGGTGGCCTGCATAAGTGCATTCACATGTGCGTGTCCCCAGTGAAGGGACTGAAGGATGGGAAATGATGTGGTGACATTCGTGGCAGTGGGATTTTTTCTCCTACCTCTCTCAGGGATGATGGATGGTTACAGTCTGTAGCAGAGATTTTTCCAGTCTCAGTTGAGCTCTGCCATTTGGCTTTGTTTAAAAACACAAAGGGGCTAGGTGGTACAAATTGCTCCATGCAGCAGTGGAACTGTGAAGTTTTCCAGCAAATGCTTTTATGTGTCTATTCTACCAAAAACTTCAGTACCTGAGTTCTTTATTTCCAATCCTTTTACAATCCTACCCAGATGAGAAGTTGAGTTATGGGTGACAAGTGGAGACTAACTGGTTTGTCCAGTACTACACATGCGGAGCAAGATTTGAATGGGTGTTAGTCCTCAGCCCAAGGTAGCTAGGAATTTCCTTTAATTTGGGGATATATGTAGCACAGAAACATTAAAAAAAGTAAGAGGCATCTGGATGCTTTCTCAAAGAAGTGTCTCCTCTAAGTGATTTGATTGGGAATTGCTCATGCTCCTCACGATATCTCTCTGATTTATTTGTTTTCATATTACCAATTGTTTCACACAGTGTATAGTTTAAGTACTACATGAATGCTGGTGGGGCAATTTATTGGGACCCAAGAAATTTAAAGACAACTGCTTTTTCAAGAATTCTCACTGTCATTGCCACCAGTATTAACTGCATTAGACATACATCTCTGAGATGGCTTTCCTCAGGACCTCTTGCTCAGTCTGAACCATAAAGATCTCAACGAAAAGATTGAAAAAAGCGCAGAGCCTCTGCCCTAATGTATGATACACTTTAACAGAGGAAACATTAAACCAAATCTCTCTTGCTGTATACAAAGGATATACAGACTTGTATCGGCCTTAGTGTTTTAACACGGCTTTGTTTTGCTGTCCTGCATCAAGTCCAACTTCACCAAACGAACAAACAGAAATAAAAAAATTGGGAAGTGATCTTATTGGACATTTAACAATGTAATAACAATCATTGTAACCTATTTGTGCTGAGAATGTGCAATCTGTAAAGAGATTATAAACTAGACATTTTAAACTTGAAAGAATAGCGTACTTATTGCTAATAACAGTATCTGGGCTAGAGATTTAAAAATTAAAGTTTATAGAACCCTAGAAACCAATGTTGGCAAGAAAAGTAACTTCAGAGTATGCATATCTGTTTGAATAACCTATATATTTCTCAATAAGCCAGTATCATAGGTCTCTAGAGAATACATCCAAATCATAAAGTAAGCTTTGTCACACATTTCCCCTTTCAAGTTTAAAAACTACAGGAAGGTTCAGTAAAGTAATAATACTTAACTATTTCTTGAAGCCCAACTGCATCCTTTTGGTTCAAACCTGAACATTTTTTAGATTGGAGCAAGCCTTTAGGAAAGGCAAAATATTTATAAAGTGTTTTTCATTGCCCCGGGATACATAAACTTTGTTTCAGCAGAGGCTTAACATTTATTAAATGACCCACCAGCAATGGATATTAATTAACCATTGTAATGCTTAATGTGGACTGCAAGATATTTTTGTCTAATACTGCATACCTGTAAGCATTTTCTGGATGTTTATGATGTTTCTATGGCTTATCAGGCCTATACTACTGAAGGATGGTAATGGTATGGGACTATTAATATAACGTGTCATGGTGATGTACAGTGCACACTGGTGCTTCTCACTTTAATGTTGAAGGCAACACCCTATAAAGATGCAAAGATTCCAAACCCACTTATCTATTGTAATTACTGTAAGGTATGCAGATGGTACCCTTTGGTAAATGGTCAAGAAAGGAAAGAAAATAGAGGAAATTTAAAAAGACAAAGTTAATATACTTTTTTAATAAATCTAATATTTTCTGTAACTTTTCATTATTCAGAATTTTGAATGTCATTACATATTTTTAATTAACAATGGTATGTGTGCCTAATGCTGGAAGCAAAACCAGATTGCGGCCATAAAATTAATGGGTAGATTTATGGCATGAGCTTCCTCTACTGTATTATTTACATGGGGTTCTCGGAGCAGAAAGGTTGGTCATTTATACACTCATGAAACAACCTGTGTGCTAATTTTGTAAGTAACTAACCTGTTCATCTGCATCTTTTATCTGCTGAAAAAATTATAAAGTTTCTCTTGCTTTGTGGGATGCTGATAGGGATGCAATGCCTATGATAAAAATATAAAAATATGACTGCAATCTTGCTATTTAGAATGAAAGATTGAAACTCAGTTATTAAACAATTAACTTTAAAACATATACTATATGGCTGGGTTGTGGACTTATCTTTTCATTATTCTTATCCTCATTTATATACAGTACTGAGTTGTGATAATATGTAGTTAGCTCTTAGATGTAAAACTGAGATAATTTTTAAACAGATTTTCTTAACTCATGGTCATAATTTTGAAAGCCAACACATATCTCTTAAATGCAACAAAACTGCATATTGTAATATTGGAATTCACCTTTCATGTACCCATCATCATCATGCCTCACTGAGAAGCTGAATTTCATGTCCAGCTTTGTAATAAGAAGAAACCTCTTCTGTGTATCCATTTTTCTGTAATAAATAAGCCCATGCTGAGGTTCCTACAGTCATTAGACCTGGCTTCACTTTTGTCGCACTAATCTCTTAATATGAAATGTTTCAAAACTCTTTTCTCTCTGTTTCCAAACTCCAAGCTATTTTCAAATTATGTTCTTTATATATGGCACATCTGTAAAATCAACTTTTATCTTCTTTTTGTGCGGATTATTTGTCAAATGAAAATAAAATATTGTTAAGACTTTTTTTTTTTTTTTACTTTTTTTTAATGTTATATGTATCAGTCCTGGGAGTCATTCTGTGTTTCAGAGGAATATTTACCTCTCCTGTCAAAATATATATATATCTCTTAGACTTTATTGCTAATCAGTTTTGTGGAAAACATGCAGTTGAGCTCTGCTTTCACATGTTTTGATGGAACATGACTGTCAGATATCTTAAGTCACTACTCACAAACATTTTCACTGGAAGAGATTATCACCACCAGGTTAACAAAAGCAATTCCAATTAATATACCTGACTAAATGCAGTTAAGTAAACCAAGGTAACAACAAAATGTTTACTGAAAACTGTGTATGATCAATACATATAGATAATTATAACAACAATATAATCCTCATATTCTGACTGGAATTCAATAAAATAAAACCTAAATGTATTTTGTGAGTTAATACTAAGATCAAATTGATCTTCATAAACATGTGAATCTTTTATCAAGATTTGTTCTATAAATTATGCATTGCAATGTCTTAAAAAAAAAATCTCTGTCACTGGCTCATACTGCATAGCATCTCCTCTTTCAGACTTTCAGTGCTGGAAATAATTGCTGTTAGCTGAAACTTTGACTATACTATTTCTCTTTTCTAATCTTGTCTCCAGTTACCATTATTTCCCAGGTCCACGTGGCACGTCCAGTCCTCTGGAGCCCCATCCCTCTCTTGCTGTTTTCTAAGATTTGTTTGCTATTGTCATCAACACTGACCTAACAATCCAAAATGATAAACTCTTAAACATACCTAATGGAAACTTCTAAGAGACTAAAGGGGTGATAGCCTTGAAAAGAGAAGGAGAGGATAGGTAGCAAGCTTAAAGTTGAATACATAAAGAAGGCCATATAGACACATACTGTTTCTCCAGAACACAAGCACCCTTTGCCCAGGAGATCAAAAATAAAGGAATCAAAGAAAGCACCATAAAGACCTAAAAGCTGTTGACTTCTCATTGACTTGGCTGATTAGTTACGGAAAACAGCTGAAACTGAAAAGATAATTCCTTCAGGTAATTAAATGTATAATGATTATTTTAAAAGTGTGTAAAGTTTGACAAAATAATGTATTGCATTACTTTGTGGAACACCTCACCTGTCACAGACCCTAACTCTAATTCCAATATAAGTTTTTTGGATATGAGGTAATTTATTATAAGTGTAGGTCAGAATGTTTGAATGAGATGTTGGGATCTAAGACCAGGAGGAGCAGCAGACCTGCACAGCCTCGGTCCCACAGTGATGGCGAGAGTACTTGCTTAAATTGCTGTACAACTGCAGGGCTGGATAGTTAAATAACTGCACAATTTGTTTGCAATTTGTGGTATAAAATATATTTGCTAATCCTCTGGTCCAAAATTTTTTCAAGTCCCTAGACTTAGCACATTAGCGACAGTCTAATTCAGAGACTGAACAAAAGCTCACAGAAACTACCAAAGACCCTACTGACCTTACTGATCTTCAGATTAGACTATGAGAGTACATCTGCTTTCATTTAACATGAGACTGAAGTGTGATAGAGAGATATTACCTTTCACACTCATTTTCTTGAAATCCAATATTATCTTTTTTTTTTTTTTTCTTTTTGTGTGTGTGTGTGTGTGTGGTTCTGTTAACCTTTATAGCTTTTTGTATATGGTTACTTTAGTAAAGGCAGGCTGCTGTAACACATATCCAGCTGATGAAACTATTAGAAAACAGAGGTCAATAAAGGTGTCCTGGATGCACTCAGAAAAAAATTCAGCATTATTTTTATTTCAATGTTCATACTTCAGGTGGGGTAGGGGGGAGAAGCAAATTACTTAGTCTCTGCCAAGAAAAAATTCCAGCAGCATTTTAAGTTAAGTCAGGCAGCCTGCAAAGAATGAACACTGAAGCTCAACTCATTACCTCCCAGATCTTTAACACCTCAGGTAAGTCACTCTGAGCATCTACAGAAAAAAAAAAATGGTCTGAAGCTCAGACGAGGGCATCCATGAACTATTTAAACCTGATGTTGTGGTTTAACCTCAGCCGGTAACTAAGAACCATGCAGCTGCTTGCTCACCCTTCCCCACCACCTCTGCAAGGGAATGGAGAGGACAATGGGAAAAAAAAACCTCATGGGTTGAGATAAAGACAATTTAATAGGATAACAAAGGAAGAGAATAATAATAATAATAACAACAGCAACAACAACAACAATAATATAAAACGAGTGATGCACACATGCAATTGCTCATCACATGCAGAAGAAAAAAACCCAAACAACCCAATGCCCAGCCTGTTTCCGAGCAGCGATCCCACCTCCCGGCCTGCTTCCCCAGTTATACCTGGAACATGCCGTCCTGTGGCAGGGAATGTCCCTGTGGCCAGCCTGGGCCAGCTGTCCTGGCTGTGCTCCCCCAGCTTCTGGTGTGCCTGGCAGGGCGTGAGAAGCTGGAAAGTCCCTGACTTAGTGTAGACACTACAACTACCTAGCGACAACTGAAAACATCAGTGTGTTATCAACATTATTCTCATCCTAAATCCAAAGCACAGCACTACACCAGTTACTAGAAAGAAACTTAACTCTGATTAGCTGATATTAGGTCACCTGAACATTGTACTTAGAGCTTTAACATCTGCTTACATACCTTATGGGGGCATTTTATTAAATATAAATATCCAGCAAGTACATAATACAGTGTTCATATATGTAAATGGATACGTACTAGCACAAGAGGAATAGACCTGAGCATACATGAAACTGGAAAAACAATGAGGCAGATTTTATCTGAATTCCATGCCTGAATTAGAGACTACCGTGTGTCTACACATCACAGGGCACCATAGCTGCACTTCAGGGAGAGTGAGCTAAGATGAAATGTAAGATAGCGAAGCACATATATTTTTTAAATATAAATAACTTTATTCAAATGTATTATTTTATGATTGTTAGCAGCAGTTTTTAAGTCCTAGAGAATTCAGAGTGTTGGAGTGATGGATGAAAAGGAAGCAAAAGGAACACAGTGCACAAAGAAACAAATTGTTAATGAGATGTTGCTCTAGCTACATAGTTGAGGTCATTTAAGTCATCCTCTCCTGTAAAACCAGTAGGAATGGCTGAGTGATTAACTAATTTGCTAAATGACTGAACTAGATCAGACTCTTGAGAAATTCATGGGATGAAGAGTAGTTGTTCAGATGTGCAGGTGCTAATACTCAGTTTCTGGAAATTATCCTCTTCTGGCAGCTATTTAATTCAATCTAATTACATATGTGAAATTCTGTTACTTTTCTTATACATGACTCATTTTCCAGAGTATACTGTTGTAAGGGTTACACCGCATGTGTGCCCCAAATACCTGTTGAATAGCAATAGATTAAACTTATAAAGGAAATGTAGCATATAGCTCAAAACAGCTGTGTCAAAGATGCAATTTGCAAATATTCAGAGCAAAAAAAAAAAGTCAGCAGTTATTTCAAATTTATTTGACTGAAAGCCTACTGATGTTTACAACATTGTATTGATATTTCCGTGACCTCTCTCACGAAAATTTATCCGATATTTATTTTCCTAAAAGCTATATGTCAGTTCTGGATATCGTGCAGTTTAAGCAGCTAAAAAGTAATGCATGATACAGTAACTGTAAAAGGTCAACTGAATGTACTCAAAGATGAAGAGCAGTACACATAATTGTGCTGGAATCAGAGATATATTGGATCAGCCAGGTCATCTTTCTGACAAAGCAGAGTTGTTTCCTGGAGTTTAATTTCTCGTGATTTGGTCAGTTATTTAAAGGACTCACTAAGGAAGGTATCTGAACATTCATTTTGTCCAGGAATCTAAATCCAATATTGTTAGCTGAACTTTACAGTAGATAGTTACAGTTTGAAATATCATTATAGTTTGAAAATCACCATAGCTGCTTACAACTGAAAAGTCACCTATTAAATTAAAAAATTTCTTACAAGGTTAGAGTAAAATAGAGGAAAGCCCATTTTCTACATTGTTTTCTTACATTCTTCTTTTAGGCAACGTAAGGCTTTTCAATCAAAAAAATGATATTGGGTTAAAAAAGCCTCTTTTCTTTCAGATTCAGATTCAAATCACAAATCCTAGAGTTGCCACAGTTGTTAGAGCTCTCCCAAGCATGATTTCTAAAGATATACATAGACACTAGAGGAAAGAGGGTAATTACTACTACCTTCACTGCTATTGCAGAACAGTGTTCCGTGATAATATTCAAGCTGGACTTTTACTGGATTGAAAATCGCAAATGAGTGTCTCCAATTAACAGCATCAGGAAGAGAGTACATCATGAATACATCTTCCACATACTGAAGTCTGTTTGTTCACTAGGAAAAAGTTGTGCATAAGCCCAGGATGTAATTAAAATCAAATCTGTTTGAACCTATATTTATATGAACCTTGTTAAACATCTACAGAGTGAAATAGTGAACTGTCTGTGACAAATTTATAACTGTGCTACTTTGGAAAAAAAATCATTCACTATTAAATTGAAGAGAGTGCGGTGACTAATGGGGTTCATACTGAATCTGTGCTGCTTGTTCTGGATGGCTGAAATCAAAAGAACACTTTTCACCACTTGGAGTCTGGATGTGCTTTGAAAACCCTCGACTTCCCTCTCTTTGATCCAATGAAATGAAGTGAAACATGTAGCCTCTAGGCAGTTTTAGGTACTGAAAGATCAAATAGATGCTATTACAGCACAATTTGCTTGGTGAAGCCTAACAGAACGGATCTGCTCAAAAGTTATTGTGTATTTTGCAGACTACAGAGAAGAGAAAAAGGTAACAAAATGGAAATTATAGTACATTTTTAGGCTTCATTCAAATGTTGTTACTGAAAAATACAGTCTTTACTAGCATTGGTAAGGTTCAAGATCCATACATTTGGCTAAGAAACTGCTCTGGAATTAGATCTAGCCTTGCATTGTGCATTGTGCATAACACTACCTTGGGTTTGACTCAAAAAGTTTGGGTTTTTTGGTTTTGTTGGTGGGTTTTTTTTTTAATTTTGTTTGTTTGTTTTTAATTAAAAAAAAGGAGTAGATCTGTTTAAATTGTTCATCAGAATAGAATTACATGTTCAATCCATACCTTGTTTTGGTTAATAAGCAAGTTCTGACTTCTGTGCATGTATTCCTTACGAATTAAGTATTTTCATGACTTTGATATCTCTAATTTCATTTTTATCATCTCTAATTTCCTAGAGTTTTGCTGCTCTAGATGGATAATCATTCAATTAGCTTTTAGGATTCAGAAACTTTTTCTTGAATGAAATTGCACAGTTCCAAATAGCTATGCAGGAGAAAAATCCTAGAAACTTATTTATACAAATATTCCTTCATCATTTTTTGTGTTTACCATGCTTTGATTATTTTGTTACAGAAAAATGGAGTTAGTATAAGACTAGCAATTATCCAATCAAGAGTGGCATCCCAACTTTTCATATAAGGGAAATTTAATAACATCAGAAGTATTATTTTCAAACTAAGAACTATATTTTATAAAGGAAAAAAAGGCCTCAAATAAACTTAATTTGGTCCATTGCTCCTGAAAAATTAACGACTCATCAAATAATCAGTACAGTTCTGCTTTCACAAAGTAAATGTGAGAGTCAACGCAATATGCTTTAATTGTATAGGAAATACTGATAAAGGAGGAGGTATTCCATGAGTCTTTACTGGAGACAACAAGGGCATGAAGAACCAGATCTAAGATTCTCATAGGCTACTTGGAAAAACAGAATTAATTGCCAATGCAGCTTGACCCAAACCTTTTTCTGAGAAAAACTGGCACTCCTTTTGTTTGTGACTATTTAGAAATAAAATTCCATCTTACTGATGGTAAAACCTTATTCTTTTTTTAAAAGAAAAAGCAGTCTTATTTCAGTAAGATAATACACACTTCCAATTGCCTTCCAAAGCTGTATGGAAATAAACAAAGATCATATCCCTCCTAAAATATCACTTTCCATCACAAACTATTAATACGCCTCTGAAAAACCCTTCTGCAGAGAATAACTTTGTCACCAGCATACCATGCTCAGTTAGGATCAAATTACATTTATTTGTAAATCTACCTTAAAACCTTGAAATCTGTCATTCAGATAAACTATTCCTAAAATTCTTGACTTTTCCTATGATTCTGGGCCTTAGTATATAAGTAGCAAAACTGTTTACCTGACTCATCAAAAAAGATTAATCAAATCAGATGTTGGTGTCAGTTAGTTTCCAGGTCTGTGTAAGCTAAATATTTGCCATTGTTATTCTTCATGACTGAAACCCCAAATATAATGAATATACATATATGTGTTCACAGTCAAGGTCTGCCAAACCAGTATTAAGCACTGATGCAACATCAGCTGGGTTGAATTGCCTCTTCCTGGCACTGGAAGCTTTTGAATCCCATTTTCTTGTTTCTTGAATGTATCTTTGATTTTACAGATCTAATTTTAGACTCAATTTTCAGGGATGCCTAAGTGACCCAGTAGCTGTAATCCTGTTTTTAAAACTGACTTAGCCTTCCAAACAGCTAATGAATAACATTAGTTTCATTCACCAGCTGCCAGGTTCTTCAAGTTGATGAGGAACTGCCAGTGATCCAGAAAGAAAATTTTCTTTTTTAATTTCAAGCTTATTTAAAGCTAAGCTAAGTGTTGTTTTATATTACTCATATTGTGTTAAAGCAAATAAATGATTCATAATCTCTAAATTGCCTATGACTGGTAAATTCTGAGATTTGGCTGGTGATACTTGAATATTCAAGGTGTAAGTCATCCCACACCTCTTTAATTAGGGCTAGCACATCCTGTGAAACAGTTGGGAGACTTCCTTGAAAGATACAATCGTTACCTGTATTGCATCAACTTCAGAGTGCAAAGTATTTCATGGTTTTGCAGTAGTAACTCACAACTAAAGATCTCACTAGACTGCCAACCATTTCTACTGCGGAAGGCACTGTTCCTACTAAAAGACTAGTTTGTACCTTCGTTTTCATCAGTGATGTAAATCCTGTGGCCCAGGCTACACAATGTTTTCTCTGTGAGGAACTCAAACCACACTCAAACATAATTATTTACAAACTTTGTCTTTCACTCATGTGTGTTAAAGCATTTCTTTTCATCTTATCTCTCCATAGATTAATGGCAGTACATATTTTTATGGCTATTTTACATGTCTGCTTGAAGAAAACCAGCACTAGAATATTTTTCTTGCCTACCTTTACAGTAACTTAGTTTTTCTTCCTAATTAAGAGAAAGTATGGAAGCTTAGATTTCCAAAGACATCTACTGGAGGGTACATGTCCAAATATCATTGTTTTTTATGGGATTTATGTATGCAACTTTCTTAAGATTCTCCCTTTACTACTAGCTTAAATTGTGATCAGGGAAAAAAGTGGAAAGACATTAGTGTGTAAACTAACCAGAGAGGAAAGGCTGAAAAATTAAGATTCTTACTTCCTACTAAGTAAGCATAGAGATTGTTGCCGGGGGAGGGGAAACAAAAAAAAAAACAAACCAGCACACACTTTTCTTGTCATACATGACTGAGTGCATAGGAAGAAGATTAGCTGTAGAAAGCAAAGCCAACATACTAGGTCAGTGGCACAGTAAATTTTAAGGACAAAAGTGCTACTTCCTAAACACAGCAGCCAAAATAGTGGTTTATAAAGAGCTTCTACAATCCACTGACTTTTCTTCTGATGACTAAACAACAAAGCCAGCGGAGAATAAAAAAATATTAGAATGACAATTGAGACAAACTGAATAGAAATATTTGACTGCCTCTCTTCTTCCCCTTTCTATGTTACAGATAAACAGTCAAATAATTGGGTAAGTATTGTGACTGAACAGTAGGAGCTTTTGGCTTTAAAAGGCCCCAGATATTTGCCAAATTTGGAAACCCTATGAGAGTAAAATTTTGTAGCTCCCCTTTATCATGTAGTCAGGCCTTTTATTTTATTTTTAAACTGTCTGTTTCTTGTATGCTTATATTCCAAATTAGTAGTTTGATGTCACCAATTACATTAACTTACTCAGCAGTACAATGCTGAGGTATCAATTAGAATACATTAGAAAATAAGAAGCATGTCTAAGTTTGCTCTCCTGCTAGAATCAAATAAAAATGTCAAAGTACTGCAATCAGACAGTTCAGATATGAATATTCATTGGCAACTGTTCGTGACAGATTTATGAATGCTTTCACCTGCTGGTGGAAAAACATTAAGTTGCAAAATAAAGCTATTAAAGTAAGCGAAAAGAAAAAAAAAAAAGGATATACACAGATGGATGATCATCTTGGAATTATGCAATCTTGCGAGAAAAGAATGGTTTTATTTTTCATATTATGAAAACATTTGTTTTATATATGCAGATTGTCAAGGTCTTAGCATTTAAGTCACTATCATCATACTATGTTCTCCAAGCAGTACTGCTAGTTTCTGGGAAATGATGCGCGCAGCTATCTAATCACCACCTTGTGGCAGAAACACATGCAAGGGTAATTCTTTGAGGATTTTGACTGCTATGCTGACTGCTATTTTCCTAAACTGTTTTAACAAAAGAGGAAATCTCCATTAAGAGAAGAGCATTTTGTCGCCTCGGATAAAGGGTTTGATTATAAATATTCTAATAATAAAAATGCATAGCACTGCTAGAGTGCTTTCAGCCTGAGGATCTGAAATTGTTTTTAATATATTAAGTCTCAGGATTTTTAAGAGTAAAGCATTAGCCCCAGTTTATAGATGAAGAAACTGATGAATACAGAGGATAACGGATTAGTTCAATTTAAAACCAAAACAAAACACACAGGTTAGAGGCAAATAAACTAATTCACTATTTTACTGATGGATTAAACAATTTCTGTGAGTTAAAGCACTATTTTAATGATTTATGCTGGAGAAGCATCATGATCGGAAGCTTGTTAAAAGGTATGTAAAAAAAGTATCTGCTTGCTTCGCCATTTGCATCATAGAGGACTTTGTTGTGCATTCTTTGCATTGCTCTCTTAAACATTGCAAATTTGACTCCATAGCCCTCACTTCAATCGTTTATTGCAAACATAAGTGAAATATGCCAAAATTCAGATTATTTTAATAAGCTGATGCAGGCAGTTAAACAAGTATTTGTTTCAATAGCTATAAATATCATGCTCACCTCAGTGGATTTGTGTGATACTATCTGACATAGCTTCATAAAGATAAAATCTGAAGGAAACAAAGTAGAAGAAGAGATAAGGGATCATAACAACAGTTCTTAATGAAACAACAAAGGGGAAGCTGCTAACAGGGAATAACCCAGCCTTGATGCAGTGGCAAGGTTTATCCATCCCTGAAACGGAAAAAAAAATCTAATAGTAAAAAATGTATTAGTTTAAGCAAGAAGGAAATCTGAAGGAGTATCTTAACAAAAATCATATTTGAGACTGGCAAAAAACAAGCAAACAAAAAAAAGCCATACAAACAGGGACCAAATAGTGGAGCAGAGATGGAAAGACTGCAAGGTTCGTAAAGGAAGGTTCAATCTTGCCTGAGAATAAATTTTCAGAAAAGTTATTTCTTGCTTCAAATATTTGTCCGTATCTGTGGGTGAAAGGAAAGGCTGCACTGTCTTGAAGCAGCTCATTTTATTAAGATGTTTTGCTAGCTTGCTGGTCTTTTGTTCTCTTGTAGAAAAAAAAAAAAGCTGTCAAAGAGAGTCAGACCAGAGAAGTTAACCTGCCTGGCTAACAGAAAAAGGATGGTGAAGTACACTTCCTCTTCCTCTGAATGATCTACTTGCTCATTGGAAGAAAAATAAGACATTTGCTGGAAAGATGTACTCAGAGGGACTAAAAAGGGATCAAAATGTGCTGCCCAGTTTTTAAACTGTGGAAACTATGTGTGATCTTGCGTAGTGTTCATACAAGCCAAATGTGGTGTCATCTTAAAGTACTCTTTGCATTTTTTTGACAATCAGAAATTCAAGCTGTACCCTAAGGCTCTACCTTCCATAAGGTTTTTTTCCAGTAATCCCTTTTTGATCCCATTTATACATTCAGCATCAACAACATCCTCCAGCAATACTTTACATAATTTAAGTAATAGAGGTAAGAAAAGAACTTCCTTCTGTTTTAAACATGCTGCTTGGTAATTTAACCAGGTGTCTTCAAGATGTTATGAGCAAGATCAACTTATTATTCTGTACTTTTTCCCTACTGACCTTTCAAGCTGCTTTTTAGGAGGGACCCTTACTCCAAGGTGGCTTCCCACTGAAGTCAGAGAGGCTTACTATGATCTCATCAGTCCAGTAACATACTGTAGTTTACGAGATTTGTGAACTACAGAAAATCCAGCCATCCTTGTAAGACTACATTTTTCATTCTGATGAAGCCAGAAATAATGCCTGCAATTATATTCTTCAGCTACAGAATTAGCAAATACTGAAGAATTTGGATAACACATACCTGAATTTGTCAAGTATTGGCAAAAAAATTAGAGTCTAGATGACAATTCTTATTTCATTTGCCATTCCTTAAGTTTTATGTAAACATTTAAATAAATCTTACTTCAATCTTATGATAAATTCACTGAATTTGCATTTGAAAGGAAAAACAAGATGAAACCAAACAAGTCATAAAATCTATCCCCTTAAGAGGATAAGAATTGAGAGAGGAAAATTTGGTTTGGTTTTTTGTTTGTTTGTTTGTTTTAAATTTCTGTAAGCATATTTAAAAATCACTGTGGTAGAATTCTAGTCCATCCGTGTTCTCTGTACATGCTTCCTGCAGGCAGTATATATATAGGCTTTTAAAAAGGAACTACAGAAATAAAAACAGTTGCTTCCTCTCTAATTAGGAATTAACACAGGAATTACAGTAATTCCTACAAAAACATAAGGGAACACCATGGTAACTTAAAAAGAAAACATACTAAGGGTATGCAAAATGCACCTAAACAATCTTAATAGTATGCCATTATTAAAACTTCTTCACAGACTGCATGAATATTACTTTTTATTTTAATTGGTTTATGAATTATTGGCTTTGCCATATCCTATATTTTTCAGATTGAGATCGCTCCCTTTCACTCATTTATGCTGTTGTGAAACCTGTTTTACGTATTATTGAATTCAGTTTGACTGTATACTCCAATCTATTCTGATTTAAAACATTTCGTTCCAGATGTCATTTCCCTCCCCTCCCCGCCCCCAACAAAAGGCAGTTGTGGTAGAAGCATTCATGTTCATATTCTTTTTCTCCAAATTAACTATGTTAATGTTTTCTTTCTCCTTTCACATTAATTTGAAGAAGAACTATTTAATCTGGGTCACGATGTCAGTTTTTGTCTTTGGAGTTTTAATCAAAAAATCATGGTAGAGGGTTAATATTTACTTGGTTTCTTACATACAGGAAATTTCAGTAGTGTGTATGGAAAAGAGACACAAATCTTTTGTATTAAGTGAGACCGCTAAAAGAATATCAGTTCTGAAGAAAGAAGAAAAAAGAAATCATTTTCCTTGCCTTTCACAACCAAAATTTGAATGCAAGAGCTTGTACTGCATTCACACTGTGATTTTGCAGTAGTCAGTGAGTTTCTTTTGTCACAATGTTTTGATGCTGGATGAGCTCTTGTTTTCCACAATTTTTAAATTATATTTTGAGTGAAACCCCCACAAATTTCCATCATCTAATTCCTGTAAAAAAGATTTTGGTAACCAGATCTGATCACTGAATCTCTCAGTCATAACTAGGCATCTATTTCCTATATTTCCTTTGTAATAACTTGACCCAAATTATTCTTACTGCAATGTTTTCTTTCTTAGGACTCCCACATGAGACTGGTAAGCGCTATTATATCTTCATTTTCTGAAAGGGAAGTAGACCGATAGAAAATTTAAAGAAGGAATTCTGATCCCATTATAATCACTGGCAATATTTTCATTGACTTTAGGTTCTTGTTCTAATTATTTTTCCCATTATTATTCAAGACTGTCAAAAAGCCAGAAATTAAACTCAGTTCTCACACATCCTAGCCTATCCCCAATGCTCTCTAATAAAAATAATTAAATAAAACCCTCATAGACTGATCAGCAGAACAATCTCTCACTGTATTACCTTTATTAAGACAGCAGAGTTTATTAAAATAGCCAATAGCTTTTAGCATGAAATGTGTTCTGGTTAAGTCATAGTGTAGAAGTTCATACATATTTAGGCCATTTTGTTTAGTACAGCTAAATGAATTTATTTCAAAAAAATCTCACTATTAAGATTTTTTTCCTTTAAGCTCTCCTGCCTTCTCCCAAAATACAACAAACACCCACTTGATAGATTTAAAAAAGAAACAGTATATCATTCCTGGAACTTTTTTTCACAGCGCAAACACTATCATGCAGAGACACGTGGATGAAGTATTGCTACAGAACAATATGGTGTGTAATTGTATGTATGCTGAATGTGCTCATTTTCTAAACAAGCTATGTGATAACAGCTCTGACACATCTCATTAAAGATCTATTTTCCATACCATTCAGTCTTGATGATTTTCAGATGTATTATGTTATGGATGGATATGTACATTAAAAAAAGTATGCTTGAAACATTGCTGATTCAAGATATGATAAATCATTCACCTCTCCCAAATAAGTTAGCTGTCTAGTGATGAATAGCATTACAAACAAATAAACAGACAAACAAAAATCATATTTATTTCTATTGCTTAGAACTGTTCTGGTATGACAGCTATAACAACTCAGGAATCTCAAACATTATTTTCTCACCGTTTTCTACAGCGGTTCCCAAAAGGAACTGTTTTGATACTTCAGTGAACCATGATCAAGATCATTGTTTTTTACCAGGTTCCCTATTCCTTTTCATTATCTTATGTGATAAAAATAATCCCCAATAACAGTCAGTCTGACTGCTTTGACCTTACACACACACACACACACACACACACACACACACGTGTAAGGGCAGAGACTGGACGACAGAGCCCATACACTGTGCCTGGTCTGCACTGAAGTCGGGCATATTTAAACATTAAACCCTATTCCCACACTGAGGCAGCTGAGGCGGGATGGGTGGTCATACTGCTCCTTCTTCATAAGCGTACAGCCACTTTCCGCAAAAAAAGGATGGAAAGCGGATGAAAGGAAATAATGCATCGGAGAAGTGGTTGCTAAAGAGGGAGAAAGCAACGGGTTCAGATGAAAGCTTGCTAAATATTTCAGTAAACAAATCAAATTGTGAATTGGCCTTTATAAAGGAAAATGAATATTGACACAAGCTGTTTGAAGTGCTGTTGAAAATGAACAAGATGATTTTCATTGAATTAAGACTGAGAGAAACAATAAACAAAACAGAACACAGAATCGGGAACAATTTCAGCACAGGTAACAGAAAAAGTGTTGCACTTGAGTTTAACACGCTGCTGAATCAAGGCCCCCAGAACCCTGTGGAGCCACTGCTGGATCAGGTTCTGCGGCCACCATAAACCCGTTACACAGTAGCCATGTAACCTGCTGATTTATATATACTGTGAAATAACTATCACCCTTATGAAGTTTTTAAACCTGCACTTATTTTCCACTTTTCTATTCTTTTCTTTGGAAAACTATTTTATCACTCTTTTACTTCATGCCGTTTCCTAAACCCAAAAATGACCACCAGCAACTCAAAGAAAAATTAACTCTCTGCAGCTGAACCAGAGAACCAACCCATGTTGGCATCAGTTGCCCCTATACACAAGAAGAAACAGACACAAAAGTCAGGTCATTTAGTAAAGGATGACAAAGCAGGGCCATTACGAGAACAGGAAGAAGAGACAGAACTAGAGATAACCACTTGATGCCTATCCCTGAGTGAGCTACGAGATATGCTAAAAGATTTCAGTCGTTGATTAGGTGAGCAACTTGTCACCTGGCTGCTCTGATGGTGAGCTAGTGGGGCTAATAACCTGGAATTAGAGCGTAGGGAAGCCAAGTAGTTGGGATCCCTGTCCAGGGAAGGGGGCACTGACAGGGCAATCAGAAAAGACACAAGCCCTCAGCCTCTGGAAGTGACTCTTGTCAGGCATGAGGGAAAAGTAGAAGATGTTATGTCACCCAGGCAAGTGGACCACCATGGAGAGATGTATCCAGTACCTGAGGGAATTAGCTGTGTGGGAGATGGTTTATTATGACCTGGACACTGTGCATTTACCTACGGATCCAGATGAAGACCAATGCACATGACCCATGTGGCAGAGGTTTGTACAGAGCGCACCACCAGCATGTGCCAACTCATGTGGTCTCAGTGGGCCCATGACACCCCAGGCCATCAAGGAAGAGATGTAACATACAGAAGGGCTCGTGACCAAGGGGTAGACTTGACTGTGGACACTATTGCACACGTTATCCATGAATGTGAGATCACGCCAGCCAAGCAGTTAAAGCCTCTGTGTTATGGAGGATGATGGCTAAAACATAAATATGGGCAGGCCTGTCAGATTGATTACATCACATTCCCACAAATGCACCAAGGCAAGCGCTATGTGCTTACATGGTGGAAGCTGCCACCGGATGGCTGGAAACATATCCTGTGCCCCATGCTACTGCTTGGAACACTATTCTGGGCCTTGCAAAGCAAGTCCTGTGGTGACATGGCATCTCAGAAAGAATTGAGTCAGACAACAGGATTCATTTCTCAAACAACCTCATAGACAACTGGGCCAAAGAACGTGGCAGTGAGTGGTGTATCACATCCCCCATCATGCACCAGCGTCCAGGAAAACTGAGCAATACAATGGACTGTTAAAGACTACACTGAGAGCAATAGATGGTGGGTCCTTCAAACACTGGGATACACATTCAGCAAAGGTCACCTCATTAGTCAACACTAGGTAATCTACCAATTGGGCTTTTCAGCTTCCCAGGTCCTGCCAGTGAGGAGGCATGAGCCTTCCACAGGAGGTGTGGAAGAAGCTGGAAGAGGGCACAGCCAGGACAGCTGACCCAAACTAGCCAAAGGTATATCCCACAGCATATGACATCCTGCTCAGTATATAAGCTGGGGAGAGTTAGGCAGGGAGAGCCATAGCACGGGAACTAGCTGGGCATTGGTCAGTGGCTGGTGAGCAATTGTGCTGTGCATCACTTGTTTTGCATATTATTATTGTCATCATCATCATCATCTTCCTTTTGTGTCCTATTAAACTGTTTTTATCTCAACCCATGAGTTTTACCTTTTTTCGATTCTCTCCTCCATCCCACTGTGAGGGGGAGTGAGCAAAGAGCTGTGGTTGTTTTACCTGCCTGCCGGGTTAAACCACAACACAAGTAAATATCCTATGGATACCACCACAAAAAGTCTAGACAAACTTGCCCTTATCCTTCTATTGGCAGTAATAATTTTACCTCATGAGTTATCAGTTCCTCTATCATGCATATCCATATGGATAGAGAGATCAAAAGAGAGACTAACAATCTTTTTCTTGACCTGACCAAGGGGAATCAGTTCTAAAATGGGAGATCAAGCTTGAGGCTATTCAGAGAAAGTGACAGAGGTCCTATTTTGAGGACTGTAGTAGAAATCAAATGATGTAATTGTATTTCCACAGCTCCTTTAGAGGAGTGAGCAAGTAGCAATAGGGTTTTGTTGCTACATTCTGGTTAATGCTTACATCTATAGAACAGAAATGAAAACAGAGCTACCGTGTCAGCTCCTGCTTCATAGCTTGAAACTCAATCTTAGTTGACTCATTTATGTAAGGCCAGTCCCAGGCTCGCAGAATATCAGGGAAACTTTGCATTTGAAGTGAAGCTTAATGAGGAATCCCAAGTGAATCTAGAGTTGCCAAAAGGTACTTGATGGTTAACTGTGAGAACTGACATTTTCTAGCCAGAAAACAGATGCTGTATAGATAGCAGTGTCCTCATGTTGCTCTGCTAATATGTCAACTCTAATCTGGAGGAACAATTACAGAAAAAGCAAAGATCAATTACTACAGTCATTTACAGTCCTGACCTTCTAGATTGGATTTCTGTTTGTACAATAGCTACTTAGAAACGGAAAATTTCTGCTCAGGTGAACATGAAAGGCTCTTGAACTGAGGGTACTTTCTCTCACTGTCCCTCCTCCAAGTTATGATCCAACGTCAGTTCACCTTAACAGGACCTGAGCATGGTCCAGACTCCAGGGCTTTCTTATTCCAGTGGTAAAACTACAGCCACGATTTCTGCCTGAACTACCTGATTTAACAAAAAGATATCATTCAATGGGCAACTATCTTCTACTTCAAAAGACTTGACATTAAAAGTAGTCCTTGACTTATAGAATATTTTACTTCAGATCAGCTGATATTTTGTTAGTATTAGGCATAAGTAACCTAGGTGTACAAGCCCTTCTCCAACATTTTTTTTTACCTTCCCAAATACTGTTACAGAGGTTTTATCCCAAAATCTCCATTCATAGCCATTTAAAAACATAACATGCATGATATATTCAGAAAATTATTTGATATCTATGAGATTCAGAGGTTGTCTCCTACCCTAGGACCGTCTCAGCGAAGGTCATTACAGATAGAATACATACAATATTTAAATCTGAAAGAGCAAGTTATTCTGAGCACAGTATAAAAATGGGATAACAAAATTCTCATTTTAGTGGGCTGAAATGTTTCCCTTCTTTCCTCTCCATTCTGGACACTTCAGAGCTTTCTTTCATCCAGACTGCACCAATCCATTGCAAACCGTGCATGGGAGACAGGGGAAAATACCAGCTGGACTTTACCTCCTTAAGGAAAATACTGCTGCTGCTGGGCTTTTTTTTTTTTTTTCCTATCACATCAAATATTTATATTGGTTCAGCATAGCTGGACATCTAGGAAGAATGATGTTGCCTGACTGTTTCATATTTGCCACTCATATTGCTTTGACATATCTTGACTTTTTGGCCTAATTTCATCCATCTTACTGTTCTTCATTTATTGTCTATGTGCATCTAAAAGTAAGTCTGTAGCATCTTGAGGTCATTAAAGAGTGTAAATCACAGTGACAAATTTACATAATGTGTCAGTATGTATCTGGTATGCCCTCATGGAAAAAGGCTTCCTAGAAAGCTCTAACACCACCCACACTTTCTACAAGTTAACTTTAAAAATCAAAGCACATCACATTCTTACAAGTTCCTATGGTTGTATAGCTTTTGGAAAGTTTGCAACGTATTTTATTAGTAATAAAATCAATCCATACATACACAATCAAATTTATATCACCTATTTTAGGATCTTAACATTATGAAATGATGTCACACAATAGATGAAAAATGAGTAAGCTCATACCTTAGCTCAATAAAATAAGTGCATTAAAGAACCACTTGCTCACAGACTACATTATGGTTAAAGGAAAATAGAAAAGCAGAGCAGTCATTGAATAATGAGAACAAACTGACTATGTTCTTTCTATGCAGCCATAGCAGTTGATTCCAATTTGCTTTGTTTTCATGAGAAACATAGATGGAAATTTGTCTTCATGTTTTCTGAAAGCAAAAGCAAACTTATCCTGCCCCCTCCTCCAATTTTCATTTATTCACAAAAAGGTGCCTTAACATTCTGCCTTTAAAGGCTTTTCCTTTCTATATAAAAAACTAGTGATTTTTTTTCCCCCCCCAAAAAAAAATCTACATTTTAAACAGAATTTATTTATAAAAGCAGAAATTTCCTTGCAAGTTCAGAGCAACTTGAAAAGAATCAAGACAGGGAAAAGGAATAGTTATTTTTCCTGAATGATGACCTACTTCATTACAGAAAAGAAGAAAGATTACAGTGAAGGCAAGAATCCATGCAGAGATATGTTGGTCATCAAGGAAAGTATTTGCAGATGGAGGTAAAGTTGGCGAATATAAACCATGGAGGAAAAGGCTCCAGGGAAATTGTTCTAAAGGAACATGTTCAGTGTCACTGTTATTTCTATAGCAGCTAATCAGTGAACAATAAATATATAAGCAGTGGAGAGCATTATTTTCTTCCCAATGGTAGTGAAAACATCCGAGTATGATGCTATATACGCCCAGAAATTCCCAAGGTAACTACAGAGAAGAGGAAACTGTCCTCTTGTGTCTCCTCCACAATTCAGCTGAATAAGTCTGATATTAACATTTTATATTTTTCATTATAAACATGTAGTTAGTTCTACTCTATTTTGAGTGAATTTTCAATTATATAATAGGGGAGGAATAAAATAAATACTTTTTATTAGTTTTTAAAATTAATTCTTTTCCCATTTTCTTATAAGATTCTTCACTGCATATAACTTCCATGTCAGAGGTAAAAGAATTGTAATCACATAACCAAATGCAGTACTGACATGATATCAGTATAACTTCTTTTCAGACTGTAGTCAGTCCAAATATTTATCTGTTAAGCAAATGACCGCATGACTTTCTTAAATACCACACAGAAATATTTCACTACCTGTTAATCAGCACATCAGAGAGAATGTTAAAATGTATATTCAGTCAAGAACAACTTATGATGAGCAACCAAGTAGGTGTGAATACTTGCAGAGATGACAATAATGAACATACTGCTGTTGAAGCAGGATAGTCTTGTAAATAAAGTACATCGCTGACGCTCAAAAGGCCCAGGGTCTACCTTGCCTTTGATACAATCTTCTTGTGTCTTATGGCTTCTGTTCTGCCAAATGGAGAATGCTGCAGAAAACTCGTATCTGGGAGAGGTCTAGCAGAGTACAGTTTACATCTATTTGGAGCATTACTCCCATTATTTTTGAAATTCTAATACATTTCACCGAGACACACTTTAACTCAAATACGCTTTAACAAGTTCTTCTAAGGAGGATACTAGCCAACTTTTGAGTCAGCAAAGATATTCTAATGTACTACTGTTTACCAAACATATAAAGTTGTTGTAGTAGCATATATTCAAAATAACACCCTTTCCTTAATGACAAATCATTATATGTTTTAAAATGTAGTATATCTTGCCTCCAACTAGGAAGTAATAAAATAAATTGAGTTCTTAAAGCAATAACGAAAGATTAGAGAATGGTCATTACACTAGTATAAAGAGATACCAGAGAGCATAAAGAGCTGTGGGATTGATTTGACAAGCTAGTCCTAAGAGGTACAGATTCTGCACAGATTTTGTAATGTTTGAGAGGGATGTGGCTAGCCATAGTGATGACATATTTGGAAAAGTCAAGGGTCACACAAACAAGCTGTTCGGAGGGATAGCAATCTCGATGCACTATGGTTCTCTCAGCTGTTGCCATAGGATTAATTTAGAGGATTCAAGAGATTATCCACACACAGGAGCAGAACTGGTATCTGTAGTCCAAGAATAACATTATAATATGCATAAATACTTGCAGTGTAATGGAGCTTTCTGCCAAAGAGAGCGTGTTGCTATAAGGGTGGTGGATTTGAACTGCTGCTTTGTTACCTTAACCTGCCAAATACGCAGCTTCCCATTTCTCAACAAAAAGTCATTTTGGTTTGTCAAGTAGTGTTCTGCCTGTATCAGTTATTTAAATTTATGGCATCTGCTACGCTCAAGATAGTACAGGTGACACCACAGCATATAGGTGATTTGCCTGACCAACTGGCTGCAGTTATCAGTCAGGAAAAGGCCTTCAAATTCCTACACACACATCACGTTTGCTTGAGTCTAATCCTGTCTTCAGCATTTACTGCAGTAATCCTTGAGCTAGTGGCACAATTTACACAAGCAAAAATTGGGAGACTGTTTTCCTCCTTCAAGCCAGATCCTAACTGCTGCTACTAATAAGTGCAGAAACGCAACAGAGACAGCAGAGATACAAATCTAAGATGTAGGGGAGAGGGGCAAGGGCTGTTTTCATTTGTTCAAAGAATTGGCTGCAGATGCCCAAAGCTGCAGCAGGTAGGAGCTAATAACACTGTTGGTTTTTTTAATTATTACTAATTTTAACTGACTAGGAGAGCACGTGGCCACAGTCCACTTGAAAACCTAAAGCTCCTTTATCTAAAGAATAGTTTCTTTGGGAGGCATAACCTGTCTGTACATTTTAAAGGGTTCTATAAAAGAAATATATTTCTATACCTATACGGCCTCTTGAGGGGACCAGGAAATGGTGCTCAGGACTCCACATAGCTGTACCACAGCTATTCGGAGCCGAGGAGACCTTCCCTGCACTGCAAATGGCTCCTTGAATTCACATTTAGCACTTGGCTAATCTGACTCCCTGGGGGCGAGCTGAGTTGGGCACAGCAGGGCCCCAGCGCTTCTGCATCGTCACCTCCAGATTAAGCACTGGGTGGGGGAGCTGCTGGGGTCTCCCGCAGGGAATTCAGGAGGGGGTTGCCCCACAACCCTGCGCCAGCACCAGCCCTGGCCCACCCCAATGCAAACACAGGGCCGGACTGCCATAGGATGGGTGAAACACGGCTGCTGGGAAGGATGGTTGAGGAGACCTCCTGGGATGCTCTCTTTGAGTACATTGCAGGTGACTTGCTAGTGATACCTCTGGACACTCATTTTCAAAAGTTGCGGTAGCAAATGTTGTTATCGTTACCTACTCCTGGTAGCAGGTAAAGTGAAAAATCATCCTTGGAAACACTGGCCATTTCCAGAAGGCTCCCACTAGGGTCAATCTAAATTACATGAATAAATATCCACACTAATCTCTAAAAAACACACTTCTCCCTGGGTGGTAAAGAGCAATATTTAGCATTGCAAAAGGTAAAGGCTGTGGCAAGAGATGTTTGAATAATGCCATTTTCAACTGCAACTACCATATGGAAATATCACTCTGAAGCTTGCAAAACAAAAGCAGCAGCTGTAGACACAGATTTGCATTTAGCATTTACACCCTACCGTGGATGTGCCAAAATAACAAACTAGAATTGTTTAGGAAGCACAAATAACCCCCTAAGAGCCATAGTTTCCTGCAAGAGCCTTGTCCTGTGCCTTCCTTCCCCCCCCCAGCTCTACCTTGGTTGTGTGACGGGTTGCGTCGCTTAAGTGTGATGAGGCTGGAGGCTGGTAGGGAGAGCGGCTGCTGCTGCTGCAGCTAATTGCAAGGTGTGGGGAACAAGCAGCAATTAGCTGCCAGAGCTTTGGCTGCGCTTTGATGCCGTGCTTGTTTTGATCTTCTTACCCATCCTCAGTCTTTCATATCAGATGTTGGAGTTGTATACCTTTGAGCTGCGCAGGATACCACTGGGCCAAAAATGCTCAATGTATTTATTTTTTTTCCCCTCCTGTGTGATGTCTCCATGAGCCAGCCTTGCCAACATCCTTTTTATTCATGCAAAGATGCAGGCACAACAAATATGTTGATTAGCTTGGAATATGAATATGAATTTTGTACTATTACATTGTTAAAGCCTTTTCATACCTAGTAAAAAGCACTAAATTTGTACAAAAACGGGGATTATTAGAAATGGACATTTGCTACAACTCATTGTTATCTGCTGTTTCTAAATGTGTGCGTTTTTGAATGAAAATACCACCTAGCAGCACTTCAAAATTTTGGCTCAACTTTCACATATCATCTTATGATCACAGTCACTAAGCATTACATTTTGCCTTTCAATAACGAGTTGCTTCACAATCGTGACATTAATGTTAAGGGGCAAGGAGTTAGATGCAGTGAAAAATCATGGTAGGGTGCTATCACTGTCTTCATGTATGTTTTCAATAGGGGAGACAAAAATATTTAACAAACTTGTATGATCTCATTCTTAAGGGGGAAAGAACTGAATGTAAAACTATGCAGGGCACAGATTGTCAGACATACCTTATACAGTAGTTATATTTGAAAACTGTATTTCTGTTGGTACAATGGCAACAGCTTTTGCTGAGCTTAAGGCATCATAAAAATAGGTAACATTTGGATGAAAGGAAAAGCTTTGCCTGGAAATAGAGAAGATACTCTTAGACACTGGAAGTCAGTTCTGAGTGTGGATGGAACAAAATACTCATTCCCTATCTTAGACAGAAAAAGCAGTTGTTCATCCTTTCTCAAGTATATTTTGTTGTGATTCACATGTATATGCAGGCTACCGTGTGCATAAATTCTGTCTCTATGCCATGGCTAGAACTTTCAAGTAATAATTTAAACTTTTATTTACATTTTTGTGTTATGCTTCTAGTTGTATGCTAAGACATGAGAACCATCTGTCTCATTCTCAAATGCAGTCATTTTCATTTCAGACAGGTAATCAATTTGATTAGTCAACTGAAGAATCTGGTGAGAGTTACTATGAAATCCAATCTAATCACGGCACGGTGTCCTGGAGATCCAGATCCCACAACTAAAGGACAAGATGCGATTTTCTGAATAGGAACAATACAGACCAAAGTATATGTGTCCTAGGTATGTAAAGTACATACTTCTCATATATACTTTTAAATATTATAACAAAGAAAGGTAGAGATTCTAAAATGGAATCATAAAAGTAAATAAGAATAACTTTATAAATTAAAAAAAACCAATGTTAGAACATCTCAAATCATGATGCCTGTAACATATCGGAAAAACATGGTTGTCTTAATAGCAGATTCAATTATTGGCTGTTGGACAAAAGTCTTTCAGAGATCCTGTTAAAACTTCTGACAGAGGAAAAGTTGAGGGAAAAAATGGATTTTTGGGGGAACTTTTGAGCACTGAAATACTTTCACTAATAGACGAGAATTCAGGAAATATTCTTGGGACTTTATAACCCTACACACTTGAAAGATGCCACTTACATTTAAACTAGGCTAGCATTTTCAATCTGATCATTATAATCCAACACTTCCTTTTTCTCCTTTGTAGTCTTGAAATAAGCCTCAGTCTAGAGGAGAAATACACTATCATATTAAGTGGCCAAATGTGATAGCATATAAGCACAAGACCCTTACAATTATTCCATGGAAAAAAATAATGTAACAACTCACTGCAATTTAAATGGTGTTTCCATTTTCCTCTCTGGGATGAAATCCAGATAACTTACATTTTGTATATCATAAAGGAAACTGAAAAGTGTATTTTAGACTCAACATAGAATCGATTGTTCTGATAACACTATCTGGTTTGTTCCTGTTGGACAGTATTTTGAAGCATGACTAGTAGATTTATACATTTCTTTAGTCAGTCAACAGTATTTTAAATGCAATCCTTCTGAAGAGAGTAGATGAAACTGGTGTTGCCAGGTGTTAATCATATACTTCAGTTGTTTTTCTGGTTCAGCACTATTTTCCTTCAATGAAGAAGCAATCAAAAATCTTTTGTTAATGTTTTGTTTGTTTGTTTTCCCCAAGTATTTTTGTGAGTGAAAGCTACCTTAAAATACTGCTTTTTACCATGTATATATATTTCATATTAGAGGGTTAGAGAAGAAAACTGGCTACCTAAGTATATGAGAATCTCACTAAAAAATAAAGGCAAGGTAATTCCTATGGCTTATAATGCAGCAAGTCTTTAATGTACAGGAACAGAAAATTTATAAAAGGCAGATTAAATGAACACAAGATTACCAATATGTGCAGTGTGTAACCAATAAGAAACCATTATTTCTGAGGTGACAGGACTCCCTTTCTACTACCAACCCTAACCCCATTTCACCACCATATTACACAGATACAAATAATAATTTGCGATTATCTGTGAAAAGAAGGGATAGATGAGAAAATCCCTTTCTGTGTGTTTTCAGAATTTAAGCCTGTAAACATGCAGAATATATTTTACAATGTGCAGTATCCAAGGCTACACTATCATGATATGCACTTTGCATATCACTACTATGATATTGCATGACATACACTTTAATGCTTATGAATTTTGATTGCCTCAAGCATACGTCTTACTGTAAAAGAACCTACAAATATTTTAAAAGGCCTGATATATAGATTTTAAAAATCTTTAGAGCTTTCTAAAATAGCGTATTTTCTTCACAGCATATGTGGCCTGGCCTTCCAGGCTAAAGCCAAGTAACACAGAAAGAATATATAAAAGATTTGTGTTTTCTGGGGAACATGATTTCCTCATACTACATTCCTATGCATGAAACATAAATCTATCTCAAAAGAAGAAGAAAGCTTTTTTGTCCAATTTATGCAGAAGTAATCCTGTTGCTACCTATGGGTTCTGCTTAGCTCAAGCAAACTGGTTAAATAAAAATAAATTCAGTATTTTTGATTAGACATATTTATAAATTACGAGAATGAATAGGATTTATTACATTTATATCCTTTTCTGAACTTCTAGATTCAGTTTCAATCGTTGCAAGCCTATATAAAGGTTTTCATACAAATCAACTGAAATACTTAAAGCCAGCTTTATTTCAGACTCTACATCTTCATCAATAGGGACTTGCTTTAATTGTATTGTTACTGAATATTAACTATATCCCAAATTATTTTGCTGTTTGCATTAGCTTTTGAGGCTCAGGGCACTGACGTGTCTGGATTCCTTAGTGATAGATCAAATTTGACAAGTTACATTTTTCTCCTGAGTTCTTCAAAAGGCTGAAGCAATCCTCATAATATTAAAGAATTTGCCAAGTTCACCAGAAGTCACTTTCACCTGGTTTTACAGCTTGAATAAGTCCTCACTGAGCAAAGCAATCTGGCTCAGGGAAAAAAAATGTTCTTTTGTTCACAGGTCATGTGCCTGTTTGACTCTGCTGGGAAAAGATTTACTATATTTACCCAACTGAGAAGCTGAAGCATAGCCTTTGTCGCTGCTTTGTCTGACACAGGTTTCTCCCAGTTTCATAAGATGACTTCATCTATTTCAGTAAGAATGCATTTCCTCGTGTTGCATCAAGTGTATTATCCTGCCAGAAAGGTCTTTGGCAGCATTTCTGCAGTTCTCTCATTTACTCCCTAGGAAATGGCTTAATATGCTTCATTATACATTGCAACCTGCACTTTCAGTTTCTCTCCCCTTTTGCATCCCATCTCCTATTTACCTGTTGTGGGTGTGTTCTCAATAAATAGAGTATAAATGAAGCGAGTCTGACTAACTACCCACAATCGTGATAAAATTAAAGTCAGATAAGAGGAAAATTAAATATTTAGCTCTGGAATTAGCTAGGTTGCATTGCTAACAGTGATAAAAACAACCGTAACAAGTATGTAACAAAAGTGCCCTTCTGGGTAAAACACTCTCTCCCTCTCTCTCTCTCAACTGAGCTTGTGCTGGCACTCTGCGTGCTGCTGTCAGAGCTGTTGTGAAACTACCCACAGGTGGAAAGTACTCACTCCAATAAAATTAGTCCATGCAATAACACTGCTATAGAGTATATAGTACTACAGCCAGTATGGTTGGATATTTTTGTGGTTTTTTTTTTTTTTTCAATTTATTTTAAAATCAAATTGAGAATGAAAGCCAAAAGGTCCTGAACTTAAAATAAACCCCTCTTCAGAGGTAACAGCTAATTACCCGAAGGTGAACATCAAAATATTTTCAGTTAATATGTATACACACAAACACACGCACTAGACATGAAGGAAATGCATTACACAGTAATTTTGAGGATAACTGCCATAATCTCAGGGATGCAATAGGGATACTGAGTTAAAAACATTTCAGAAATCTCTAGAATGCAAAAACACACACAAAAATAAATAATCTGAGACAAGAGGGGAAAGACATAGCGTACTTGCAATGACTAATGATCAAGACAATGAAGTATTAGACAAGAAAGATGTTTCATGATTTTTATGCCTCATTATACAAGACAGCAAGAGAATGAAGAGTAGATGCAATTTCAAGCGTTATTTTCCTTACACTCACAAATATCCAAATAGGAAAAAAAAGAAGACCATCAACAGATATGAAGCTCACACTTCAGGCATGGTAAACAGGACATGGCAGTAGTTTATACACTGTCCAAAATAAAAGAATAATTTAAGAAGTGTGTTTTCTCTTTGGCTGTTCTCTTGACTTGCCTGTTTTCTTCCCTACCTTAAACAAAAAACAAGCTCAATTTCCCATTTACCAAATGGAGGTTGTAATTCCCACTCCTCAAGAAGAGATAGGATGCATAAATAATTATGAGCTGAGCTGTTGCCATGAGCTGAGCTGTTGCCGTGAGCTGGGAAGAGATAATTGAACCTATGAAGGCCCTGAAAGGACCAAAAACTGGCTGCAAATGGGTCCAAGGCTTCTCACAGCTTCAGCTGCCATCAGACTGAACCAGCCACAGAAAGCAATGAACAGAGTGAAATGGACTGAGACACGTGGTGGGGCCAAGGTGCTCTTTATTTTGACAAACTTTGATTGTGCGATGATAAGAGCTGTATAGAAATAATTAACAAATCCTGTTTTCAAACAAGTCCCCAGCAATGGTGGCTTCGGTTTTTCTAGAGCCTTAATATATGTACCTCACTCATTAAAAGAAATCTAAAATCCATAAATCACACTGGAAAGAAAAATAAAATCACTAATTGTAATATAGCTTGGCAAACAAACTTGCAATTGTTAGCATTCCCATCATCTGGGAAAGCTCTGATGTTAGGCCACTCGCCAGAAAGTGAGTGTTGTTCCAGGGAGGTTGCATTTGAAGTCTGTCAAAAATCAAACAACACGCATGGTAGGTCTGAAACAATCCTCTCATAAAGGATGCCTTTGACCTCTGCATGAGCCAGTATCTCTTGAGGAAGGGAAGTTCTGCAACTAAGTCAAACTAAGCTTAAGAGAAACACAGGGTAGAGCAGGGATGGGAAAGATATGAAATTGTTAGAATCGATCCACAAACACCTTTAGCGAGGGTATTCAAGCCCTTTCATTAGGTGTATTTGCTTCCCAGGCTTCAAAGAGGCACCTGTCACAGCTGCCACCGCTCCTGCGTGCGGTTGCAGTGAGGCTGGAACCTGAACACAGACAAAAATAATAATTATAAGGGGAGAAAGGGAAGGAAACGGTTCCCTTGTGATTAAGTGAACAAAGCCTGAAAATTTAAGTTGCATAGCTGGAGAAAGGAGGAGGAAGGGGATTGATGTTATGAAAAAATTCAGCAATAGAAAACCTGTCTCTGACATTCTTAGACAAAGAAACTCACTTATTGTATAACAAAACATTTTAGTTTTCAACATAAAATTTATACGACACACATCAAATAAATACAAAGAGAATGATGTGAAGACATAAGGGACAAGTGAACATGACCACAAACTGGCAAGAAACCTTAGGGGGGACAAAAATCTCCCCCTTGTTACATCCGTAAATACTTCTTGCCATGGAAAACTTAAAAGTAAACTGGAGGTAAATGTTGTATTTTTAACAGCAGGCTTAACATTCTTCTGGGAAAAAAAATAATCTTTTAGAAATAGGAAAAAAATGCCTCCATTTTTGGCTGGTTTGATTACAAATTTATTTACATACTGATAGAATGCCAATATTATATGCCAGTACAAAATGCTATTTCATAAACAGTGGACAACAAAACATCTTTTAAATATTGGAAGACTGATAAAAAATTGAAAAAAGACTTTGAAGGTATAATTTTAAGACTAGCTATTGGTCTTTGTATATATATTCTTGAGCATAAATGACTACATGAACAAATCGGGGGAAAATGTGAATCCTTGTGTATTTTTTTCCTCCTGTAACAACAACAAAAGTACGTATAGCAAAGCTACTCTTATGTAGTACCCTACAATTTCTCCTTTAAAGAAAGGCTGAAACTATCTGGTAATTGCAGCTGAGCTAAGCAAGCTCTTGATTGGAACAGTAAGTAAAAACACCTCAGTGTACAGCGGTTTAGCCTAAAGTGAGTGAAAGACAAACCCAAGTCGTATCAGCTTCAGATTATATTCAGTGTGTTTTAGGTAAAATATCCATACAGTAAACCAAATATGGACTACAGCACCATTTATAATAAAACGAATACTACAGTGACATTTGTAAAGTTGTCACTGTGACTCCCTCATGAGCACCACATCTCTTAGCGCTTGCTGTGACTGCAAGGACATCAGATGCACATGTGCAGAGAAGCTCTGAGAAGCGGGATGAAGAGGAAGAGGAGCTGCAATAGTTTCCTTTGCACTGGCTGCCTGCTCCGTCCTTCCTGCTGGTTTTGGAGCTGTTTCCCCAAACCTCATCTCCAGATTTGACAGACATTTCAGGCTACTGATGAAGGACGACTACTTAGGGAAGAATGGGTTAAAGTTGGAGGGGTTAGGGAGCAAATTCAGACAAAATGGTATTGCCTTAGAACAATTTGGTTGAGAAATACTCCTCAGATCACTATATGTACATCTATTATTCATAGTCAGAGAGGAGTCCAAGTGAAAATAGCATCAACTGAACAGCATAAGTGCTATTCTAATTTGACAAAGAATAACCAGATCAACATTTATGATGATTTTGGATGAGGATATCCCACTGTCTCCTCCTGTAACACATTCAAGGCACTAGGACTGGGAATGGTAAGAGAAAAGTAGGAAGAATGAAAAGGAAAATGTTCATTTTTCTGTGCTAACTGCTTTCATTCCTTCCCTTGTGCAAGTGGATTAAGATGTATGTATACAGTTCAGCGATAAAACTCTTGAGCT
The DNA here is from genome assembly GCA_013400195.1 of Aramus guarauna. Taxonomy (NCBI): domain Eukaryota; kingdom Metazoa; phylum Chordata; class Aves; order Gruiformes; family Aramidae; genus Aramus; species Aramus guarauna. The sequence goes on from VXBL01006366.1 coordinate 687,415, forward strand.
CATTTGTATCTTGTCTGAAAACATGTAGTTTCACACTCAGATTTACTTCCAGCTTAAATGCATAAGACGACTCTCCACTTGATTCCAGCAATGATGCTTTTCTCATCTGTTACTAATGCCTAGTAAAAGTTCATGTCCACTTTCACGTCCAGTTTCATGTTTGGCTTGAGCCTGAGTCCTTGTTGACTCTTAAGACTGCTATTTTTTCCAGGCTAGATTTGAACCTTATATAACAGAATGACTGATGTTTGCAGGCAAAGTGGGAGAGGTAGTAGTTTAGGTTTTGCAATACCAGATTGAATAGGTGGACAGCTGTAATTCCACTTGCTTGTGAGAGAGAGGAGATTGCTGCTGCATTTCCCTGTTGCTCAGGTTTTACCAATATCACAAATCAATTATTTCTTTTGCCAGAGCAAAAACGATCACTCAAAGGCGAAAAGGTTCTTTGCATAATATCAAACACAACATCAGTAGAATGACACTGAAGGATGGATCACCTCTCAGAGGCGAGTGAAAGAATGAAATGACTGCACCAGTTGCACATTTTAATGAAAGAGTTGGGGTGTCATTCCTACTGCTCATGCTGAATTTCCCATGTGTACTGGGTCACTATTGCTCCAACGCATTACTAACAGAATAGATTCAGAGCTGAGCTGTCTTTGCTCAGTTTCTTGATTTAGTTACAGATCCACATTTTATGGATGAGGCCTACTTGTTTATGAATTTTATCTAAAACTTTACAAAGAAATTCTTCACAAAAGGTGCTATTGCAATAAATCATGCTATCAAAAAATATTCCAAACACTCCTGATTAACAAATACTTTTCTGGAGGTTACATGCTCTACAGCATGATGTTGTCATTCCCTTAGCTGGTATCATAATTTTCACATCTATGAAAAGGAAGGAGAGATAAAAGAGCTGTTGTCCAAGCAAAGTTGGAGGCCTGAGCCTCATTGCCCTTTTGTTTAGGACTGGATAAAAAATATTTGCGGAAATAAGCTACATTCTTAGCAAATGATCTTTGGATCAAATAATCTCAATACTCAAAATCAGCCATATCCTTCTATTTAAAAATTGTTTAAGTACCAACACCGTCACCATCATCTCCCCACCACCAGAAAAAAAAAAAAAAAAATCACAAAAAAGGAAGTCTATCTTTCACAGAAGCCATGGGTTTGTGTATTTCATTCATCCATTTTCATGGCTTGCAACCTATCAAATTCAGGTGATATTTCCAGAAACCATCAGCAAAGAAAAATGAATCAGCTGCTATGAAAAGTAGGCCAGACAATCTGCCCAACGCAGCTCAGCATCAAGGATTCTAGAAAGCCCTGCATAGAGGAGAAAATAAATAACTGAAGAGGGACAGATTCCTGGTAGACCTAAATTAAACAAAGCTTGTGTTTAAAATGCTTCCAGGAGATGGCCAATATAAACACCCCCTGCCTGAACCCAGCATACCTAGGATGGGACTTTTAAGTCCAAATGCACAACATCTGGCTCGTCAAGTGAAAAGGGTTCAACTTCGGCATTAACTATCCTTTTCAAACTGCATACTGTGTTTCCCTAAAATTCTGGGAACGCGATTATTTTGTATATGTCATTCCTGCGGCTGGATGTGAAACCATCTTTGAAACAATAACATAAAATGTTATTTATATCCATGCACATAATTCGAGAAAGAAATTGCCTGCACTAGTGAAAAGATGATCTTCAAAATAAGAAAAGAAATTAAGTGAAAAACAGCCAACAGGTATTTGTCAAGAGTAAGTTTTGTCAAAGCCAATTCCTTTTCCTTTTATGACACAATAATATGCTTTCCTTGAGGAAGAAGCGGTAAACTCCATATGTCTTGAGTTTAGTAAAGCAGTATCTTACATGCCTATCTCATAAACAAGCTACAGAACTTGGTCTGGATGAAACTACTATGAAATATTGCACAACGTAACAAGGCTACAGAAAATGGGGACTAGACCAGCTTTCTGGTAAAAATCTACTCGAGTGAGTAATTCTGAAGGTTTTACTTTAAATTCGAAAGAAACAGTATCAAGCTGACCTTCATTAGAGTCAACCTCAATCTGGCACTGTTTGATAATTCACAGAAGACCAGAATGATAGAAGGGAAAACCAGCTTTAAATTTGCATCAGGCTGCAAGCGGTTAATACTCTCTTTGAAAAACAGGCTTAAAATTCAAGAGGATGTTTATACTGCTTTTAAGATTTATAGCAGACAATATAAGAAGCAATAGACTTAAATTGAAGTGTGGTAAATTTAAGGTAGGAAAAACATTTAAGGTAGAAAAATCTTTCTAGTTGAAAGAACAGTTAAGCACTGGAATAAATTTCCCAGAGAAGTTTTTAAGAATGGATTTAACAAACAGTCATGACTGTTTTGGGACAAGGGAAGGACTAGCAACTTCCTTTCTCTTGAGGTCCTATTTTCTATGTATCCTAAAATATAAAAACCTAAATATTATTGCAAAATAGCCTTTGCACTAGAGTGATAGAAATGGTCTAAGAAGAGGAAATGGAAATGCTTCCCACATCATGATAAATTTGAGTTTGATTCAGACAAGAGGGGAAGAAGTATGCCACTATCTTTTATTCCATTGTTTCTGATCAGAAAACTGAATTCTTTTGAAGATAATCTGCAAGGGTACATGGTTGCTAACACAAACATATGTCATCTGCTCATAACAGTGATTTTTACTGAAGTTTCTTCCTCTATTATGCCAACTATCATTTGATTTGCAGATTGAATAAACAATAATAAACTTGGACTAAAGTCTCCCACACATCCTGCATTTGATTGCCAAACAATTTACTTCTCTGACAAGATGTTTATGGAGGTAAGTGCAGAGCGATATTATATTCTACTTGCAGATCTTACCTGGCATCTACTATCACCTGGAAACAAGGTCTTTAAAATTTTATCAAAAAATGTTTCTGGGCTGAAAGTTCAGTATTTGATTCGCATATAATAATCAATGTATTCCTTTGTTTTTGAATGTATCCATCATTCGATCCATTTATCAGCATGTTACAGTTGTTTGCATTATATTATTCCTGTTAGGAAATGTATATTTACTTTGTCTAGTATTGATATGAATCAACATAGACTTAAAGCAAATCATGGAATTCTTTAAAAAACTCCCTTTCACCAAAACTTCACAGCCAGAGGAACCAGTGAACATTCAATGCCATTTAAAGTGACAAAACTGATAAAACATAATTGCGTTCTCCTGCAAATAGACCATGGAGCTCCATGATGCAGAGTATTTGAGGCAAGATGCAAACATTTAAAAAACAGTGCTTGGATATCAAGTGTCCAATCTATAGTACTGATAGTGCAAATGCAGAGTTTAAATTAAATTACATGCTTTAGGTCTTAGCCAGCTTCTAACAGATACAGTAAAAGACCAAACACACCTCACACTGGCATGCTGGGAAAATCTCACATATTTTTCTGAACTGCCTACTCCTGGTGTCTGTCAAACCAGGATGCTAAAGGCAGCGGGCGGCAGAGCTGCCCTGGAGCCGTGCTCCCCGTGCCGGCACGCGGCTGGCAGCGATGCAGCCACCGCTGGCCCAGCTCTTGGCTGCAGTTCCTGAGCAGAAGTACTGGTCCAAGAGCAGGCAATGACTGTACGCGATGAATAAGCCCACAACAGCAAACGGAAACTTACTTAAGCCAAAATCCTTGGTCTTGGGAGTCTAAATCAAACCACCAATATTTAATAATGCAAGTTTAAACCACTATCCTGTTAATTATTATTTTTTTTTAATTTTTCGTTTGTTTTCTTAAACTCTCTGCTTCAATTAAAGGTATGCTATCTGTAAAAGAAAGGCAAACTCACCAAGTTAGCTCACAGCAGGTTTATAAATTATGATTATGCTTCAAAAGGCTGACTGAAAAGCCACAGTAAAACCAGGAAAATTATCTTCTTAGTAAACATTTAGTTTCTTATTCCTCCCCCAGTGACAAGAAGAACTGACTTCTGACAGAAACATTTACTCCTGAACTCTGTTGCTATCTTCATCAATTTATTTGATATTTTCAAAGATCCATCCCATTTGGGTGCAGGTTGATTTCCTATCCTTGTGGTCATTTCAACACCTATTTCACATAGCCTTACACAAAAATAAGAAAATCTAAACAGAGTGGAACACATTTAAAAAAAAGTAAAATAATGAATCTTGTTCCTTTTTCAGCATCATGTATACTGTAACTCAAGAGAATTGTGACAGGAGAAATCAATAATTCATCAACAGCTGAAAGTGGCACATAGTGAAAAGGGCATGTGTACATAAAAGTGGAAATTTGTGTGCTTATAAAGAAAGTCTGAAAGGTGGATGGTTGGACTGCAGATAAAATTACTTTAGAAACAGCAGCTGAAACAGTTGCTCTTTGATATCTGCTCTGTTGCAAAGACCTTATATTCTGATTAATTTATTACTTGTTTTCCACCCATGAATAAAACATTCAGTATGTAGGTTACTACGGGTATTCAGATCCTTTACAGAAAGATCTATATGTGATAATTAAGGTTGATCTTGTGAGAATTAAAAATCTACAAAACAGAGTTTGCAAAGCTTTGTGTTGTTAGAAACTAAGTCTTCACAGTGAACAGAAGAGGAATTATTTTTGTATTCAGGGAGACATAACTCTAGACAAATTCACACTCCTAAAAATTCAACAAGATATTTCACAATCATCCATATGGTCTTTGTGCTAATGTCACTTCACAAGCTGGCTTATAGATCTCTTATGATTATTAAAATGTGTTACTAAGCTCCTGAAATTGTGAAGACAAAAAGATCAGTTACTGAACTCGGTGCACTATGAAGGCTCATCATTTTAATTCCTTTACTGTAACTTTCTGATTCTTGACTTTGTCCTGTAACTTAAGCAAGAAAAAGACGCTACCTTACAGTTTGAAAAAATAAGCTTGTGCCACAGAGAAAGAACTTTGTGTGGCTTCCTTCTATACGGAAAACAACCTTTCAAGTGTTCGCTTAACTGGGAAGTGACAGGACTAAGAGGGGCTGAATCAAAACCAACCGAAAAAGTGTTAAAAATAAGAAAGTAACAGAGCACTTTCAACGAGGGAATGAAATGGAGGTTACAGTATGGCCATTCCAGTGATTGAAAACATCAGGAGGTAAACCACAAACTGGCCACAGTCCTAATGGGGTCTGTGAATTTATACACTCCGAAACAACAGCTCCACTCCTCCCATCACAGGAATCCCATCTCACGGATGAGAGGTGAAGCACGCGCGCCGGCACAACCCTAAGGATTAATGGAGCAACCTGCAAGGCTCAAGGTGATGTGAGATGTCTCTACCACTTACCTTGCAGTAGCTGCTGCAAGTCGCCACAAACACCGAGATACAGACTTTCTGTGCTGTTAAGTTCTTACAAGGATCACGAGGTTCTATGAAATTTGCTTTATATTTCCTAGCTAATTAGTGCAGTGAGATATTTTAGATGGTAACAGAGCGGAGAAAACCAGAAGAAGGGCATAGCTTAAGTTATGTTACTTTTGAATCGAACTTAGAAATGCTGCTTTAATATGAAATAAGATTTCGAGTTCTTTAAGGAAATTTAATTGCTAATTTATTCCAAAGCAAAACTCAGATGGTCAGCCTGCTGTGCATCACAGTAAAAGTACCATTCATTCACACGCTCTGGATTTCTTCAACTTGGGGCTGTATTTTAAGCACCAGCTTCTTGAACCGTGCCTAATATGAATTAATTAGTATAGGATGCAAGTATTCTATATGTTCAGTAATTTATTTATTTTTCACTCTACAATAGATCCCCACAGTTATGATATCAACCAATTTGAAAAGACCAAAGCAAGCACAGGTCAGCATAATGGCATTCAGTCTCCTAAGAGGATGTGTGGAAATGTGTGCAGCCATAGAGAGGACAGAAGCTGAAGGAAGGAAGGAAGAGGCAGCAGAACAGTATTGACAGTGAACATAAGCATCCTGAAGCATATTTCCATCATCAACTCAGCTAGCTTTGTATTTTCACTGGAGCAGTAGCTCTGTGACCACAATCCAGAGGGGCCTAAGAAAACTAGGAGAAAGCATTCCTAGTAGAGGAAAATAATATTGCAGCTACATGATATATGCTCTCGTTAGAGTCATTCCTTGTTTCCTGGGACATACGCTCATTCTCCCTGTTAGCATCACTAGCTATGGTCTCAGTGATGTTTTACAGTACAATGGTGTACTGTATTGGTAGTCCCAATTTCACCACACTTACATCCAGAGTGACAGAGGTGGAAGATGAGAGATGTGGGTAAAAATATGGTCACACTCTTATCCACCATTTTATGGTTTTCAAACCCCTTATTTCTGTTTGGTCCAAATAGAAATTAACAACACAACAAAATCAAGGCAATGCAAGTAAGACAGAAAGAATTTGAGAGGGAGGCAAGAAGGTTTCAAAGGATTTTAGACACAAGTGTTGTACAGATGTTTAGTAAATGAAACCACAAAGTCTAATCAAACAAACGTTTTCAGGCAGTTTATAGTCATGGGAAGAAAGTGGAAGGAGATGGGGATTCTAGCTTTGATCATGAAGCTAGTATCAAGGAAACAGCTATTTTCAATTTCACTGGATATTTGGAAAGTGCCATTTAATAGATGTACCACCACCCTTCACTGCCTCCACCCTTTGCACAAAGCCAGGCTGTGGTGCGTTCAGACAGAGGAGATCAGGCTTCGCAAGACTTCGGGATTTCAGATTAAGTGCTTAGTCGCCTTTTGTTTGAATAGTATCCTAAAAGTAGGTCTGAAGGTTGGACAAACCTTCCAAAAACCCTACAGGATATCAGACCAACCTTCCCCACACACACCTCACAAACAAATAAAATATTCAAACAGAAACAAAAAAATCCGTCCTGTTACACTTTATCCTCTTAGTTAAAATATGTACATAAAATGATCAGCTGCAGCATTGACAGCATCACCCAATCACTCCTCTTTACAAGTTTTGCTTTTAGCATCACAGAGTGTTTATGCTTAATTTCTTTATAGTTACATCCGATTTTCTTTTTCCTGACAACCCAGAATTTTTATTGGAAATAAATGTGAAAGACTGCAGGAAAAAGTTTTGAAAGCTCCTGTACATAACTTTGATCAGAAAGATTCTATTTTTTTTGTGAAGATTTGTTCATATGCATTTTATGCTAAAGATAAAGGTATTAGTACCAGGTTCTACCATGCATTTGTGTTTTGTGTTTGTTTTTGTTTTTGGTTTGTTTTGTTTTTTTTTACTTACTGATCAACGTGTGCTACAGGTCATTAGAAGGGCAAATTCCCTCTACCTTTACATTTTTGAGCAGTCTAGCCACTCTAGTTTAATTGGAGGCCCCATCCTTCATATGGCTCCTAGGATGCAGTCATCATATTTATAAGACAGACAGAAAACAAGCCATGGAGAAAATCAGATGGATATTGTGATGAATACGTGGCACTCAAATACTGCCTCTCTGTCAGGATTCAGCATCCAGGCTAGAGGTGAAAACCTTAAACAAACAACTCCAGAACCCTTTTAGACCTTTAACTGCCCCACACTGCACTGTACAACTCTTTCTGGTATTTCCATCACAGGTAAAAATTCTTGAAGATTGTGGTTTTTTAAAAAAAATCCATCTATACCTGTATACACGGTGTCCCAGACCTGCTTCTTTATGGTACCAGTACCTAAGGCAGGCTGAGGAAAGCTTCACAGAGGCCAAAAGGAAAGACCACTTTGCTGACATACTCCAAGCCTTGACTACAGCAGTAACTTGCACTTGTCATGCGATGTCCTAGCAGTGATGTCTGTCTCTGCTCTTTGAGTGGTGACTCTCTCTGCAGAGCAGCAGATCAACCTCCTAGCTCAACTCCCAAGAGCCGTGTCCAAACTGTGGACGATGGTAGGACAGTTTTCCATGGCTTCCCTGTCCACCTATATAACATGGGAAACTGGCAAAGTTGGTAACACAGCAAGCTTGTAAATGACAGTCTCCATCATTTATCACAACTAAATTCTGCAAAAGTAGAATTTCAGAAACTTTAAAAAAAAATTTAAATGCCTCGAGTATTTTTAGGTTTTGGCTTATTTCCCCCCATCTTCAACCCAAACAACCTTCTTTTAAATATCTTCCACAGCAATTTATACATATTGATGCCAATTACTGACAAGAACTGTGAAATACAATTCACCATTCAAAATGGATGAAAAATTTATTTAGCATCTTCTAATTTTCAGTCTACAGGGAATAAGATGACATGTAAGCTTAAGAAGGTATAAGACTGTCTCATGGCCTAATGCCACATCAGTAGTGCTATTATCCCACGCAGTTATTTGCAAGATTGGAGGTCTAAAAAAAGCAGCATGTGTGAGTCCTTAGGTGATGAATGTCAAAGTACTATAGGTAAGCACATTAAATAAAGTGTTCCTTTGACAGCAGAAGCACTCTAGGGTGACCAGAAGTCTAACGATCCCAGCACCATTGTGGGAAACCAAAGCTCATGACCAGGAAAGTCTTTAAATGGCTACCAAGAAGAGTACCATCACATATTTCAGAATTTTTTCCTTTCATAAGCCTTACACAGAAAAACAAATTTATACTGACACACACAAAAGTGTTTCCATTCCACTGAATCAACATTTCTCAGTTTGTAAGCATTTGTTCAGAAGACTGCTAACCAGCCTTAATTGATCAAAACCAGTATGTCATAAGAAAAAGTGAAATGGTAAGTGGAATACTACATTCTTTTGCATTACATGTATGAGCTTTAAGTGTATATTTACATAGCACTCATTTAAAAAACAGTTTTCATTTATCTTTCTAAAGCTGAGTTGACTTGCAAGACATTCTTAGTTACCATACCTAAGCAAACCGAAATAACAACGTAGTTGAAGTTCTTGAGCTAAACATCGAAACCATCTCTGAAATACTGAGTATTGCATTTCCATTTTCACAAAATTCTTATATCTAAGTGATGCTTTGAGTTTGTAAATGCATTTTTTTTTTTCAAAATCAAAAGGCTGCTCACATACTTCATTTAAGAATGCACATAAATCGATGCTGAGCTGGAGCCCCATAACAGAAGTGAAGACCCTTGTGCTCTACAATAACAGGAATCTCCTGTCCCTTCCTCACAGAGTTCCTAAGCAGGTCTGCAACGCCAGGTGTATCATTCACCATATTAAAAGTAGGACAAAATATTCATTTTATTAACAGAATTAGTTGTAGATTATAGGTAGCTAAGCAGTCTATAAGTAGTCATGTAACAATGCCTTTTGCTATTTTCTAATAAATAACAGGCATTTTCAAACTGTTTTCTAAAAAGGTTGTGTGAATTCTTTACTCTGCTGATGCTATCAAGTGCAAAAAGTGAGTTTCCTTTCGCTTGAGATGCAATGACATTAATTTTTATTTCCTTATTTGTGATACTCAGAAAGGTAATCCTATTTATGAACAAATGATATTCAAATTACTTTTTTTGCTAAAGAATATAGACTGGAAAGTTCTACAGCCAAAATTACACTAGGTCATAAAGGAGAGCACAAGTTATGGGGATTAATTTAAATATTTATTTTATAGGGTTTTGAGATATTTTTTTTCTGTTTAGAGCAAAGCGAAATTTAGTGCTGGCTTAGGAAAACTTCTATGCATATGAGTCATAACTATGCAGCTGATCAGTAAGAGAATCCCGAATGGAAAGGTGAGCAAGAGTTCACACATCAGGTTTTTGCAGACTATGCAGAAATATTTTCAGAAGAATAATATCTCTGACTGAGGTTGTTTGCATCCCTTCTCTAACACTTCTCTTCTTAATGCCACACATGTGCAGGCTTGAGATTGGAATCAGCTCTGGGACTCTAAATTGCTACTTCAAATACTGGAAAATTGTGAAAAAAAGTCAGTGATTGCTTAAGCCTAAAGGGGTATTTTAGTTTTCCTTGTCTAATCAACTTTTCTGGCTTCTTAGTACACATAAGTTGCTTTTTTACTCTGATAGTTTGCAAGAATATTAACAAGAGGACAGGAATGTATGGCAGAAGCTCTTTGTAAGGCTAGAAGAAATAAATTATCTTAACTTACATAGTTTGAGGAACACACGGTTGAAATGCAGCCCATATGCATGGTGATTATTTATAGGCATACAAATTATATTCAAAAAAGAGCCAGATGGCTTTAGCAACACATCTGCTGTCTTCAAGGCAGAACTTCTGAAGCAAACTTGGGACATTAGCTCCTATTATAGAGCAGTCAAGAACCAGTAGGACTACATTTGCTTTGTAGTCTGTAAGAGTTGTATCTTCCTACACAGCAGTTGAATTTAATCTGAAGTCAGCATCAAAGACAGGCTGCAATATTTTGCGTTTTAACAGGGTTATCACGCTGTTACTAACTAAATGCACGGCTAGGAAGACAGGTCGCCACTGAGGCAAAAGCCAAACGAAGCCAAACCTCACACATGCTAAGGTAAGTAGTGGTTACATAAACCTTTGTGCCAGCTAGCAGTTCTGCTGAAAATTAGTGCAAAATGTGCAAAGTCAAAATCCCTGAAAATCATTAAAAATCACAAAGATTCACGCTACATTTTTTTTTTCCCCCTAAGGAGAAGGTTTTCATTTAGCAGATAATACTGAGAGGTGATTGAAAGATGTCTTAGACACGGACATCAGAATTGTATGAGATGTTTCACAAAATACCGATTCATATTACTGAGGGCAGAGTGGGGAAGAAGTCAGACATCTATTAGCTACATGCCAAATATGCATTTGAAAATGAGAAGACAAACTGGGAAAGAGCATTGGGAGAATTGCCTGTGCTGACATGGTTTCTAATCTCCACCTGGACACGCATAAGTTGTTACAAGTGCTTGAGTTTGCTGTCCGGCCACTGCACCTACTTGCCCCCTGTATTACTGTGTGCTACTCTGAGTAGTACTATGGCTCATTTTTATTTATATTCAGATCTTCAGAAACTTCTGCAGGAACAGTACCCCTTCTCCTCCCCTCCTTATGCTCCTTGTATAACAAAGCAGCTTTAAAATGAACAAACAGAACATCTTTATCAAAAAAATAAAAGCTGAATTTGCCTTTTCTGCTAGAATGGATTCACTCCTTAGGGTGCAGCTTTGCCCACGTTAGGATGGCTCTTTTGGATCTCCTCTATTTTTCTGGCAGAACAGATAAAACTGGAAGCTTGTTCTACCGCACCATGTAGAAGTCCCAATGCTGGCTGTTTCAAGCCGATGTCCTAGAAGGAGGAGGGCCAACCTCCCGGTGCTCTGGTGCTACTCGCATTCCCAGCTGGGAGTTCGAGGGCAGATGAGCGCAGTGGAAGTCGTGCATTGCCTGTCAGCGTGCGCTAGGTGAGATTCAACTGCATCCGCATCTCTCTCCTGGGACAGATCGCTACCGCAGCACCCTGTTTCACTGGCCCCTCAACCAGCCTACGCTCTCGATACTCCTGCGTCGGCAGGGTGGCCAAAGGCCACAGAGGGCTTTGGGCTAGAAGATACAGCAGGACCGTGCTGCTCCTTTGTGCAGGGCATGCCAAGCCTCTGGGAAGCACGGCAGTTCTTCGGGTAAACTCTTGTCATGCCATTTCCCCCATATCTTTTTACTACTTTAAAAATATGGTCAGGAGTAATCACAGTTAAACAAAACTCAAAAGATTGTCTCCCAGACATCTCTAAACATGCCATATTTGAAACAGTATAAGTTCCATTTTTGCAAACTTAACTCTCCTGCAAGAAATAAATGCACTGCAAATGAAATTCTAATTTTAATTAGAAGCATAAAAGTTAAAGCATATACAGATACTTTTCCAGGTTTAAAAGTTGACTTAAAATCTGAAAATTCTAGATAACAATGCATTCGCTTACCTCCATTAGGTAAGGTACTACTGCTGATGTTTATGAATATTCTGTTCCCCAAATTTTCAAAAGCTGCTGGAATGATTTTTAGGAAAGCTCTTTGTATTATATCAAAATAAAACATTACCCTCTCTTTCCTTATGCATGTCCCTTAATTTTGTTAGGCTATCTAATTTCATCAAGGTTCCAAATCATCCCAAATAAGGTAATAAGAACTTGCTATGAGAGGGAGTGAATCTGACCCCTTTGAAATGCTAATTGAATTCCTTATCTGCAAAACCAATATTTGTATTGTACAGCTCAATGATGGAGAAAAAAAAATCCATAAGCCTGATGAAATGATAAAATGCATTTGTTTAACTAAGTCATTAAAATTAAACAGTGCTTATTCTAGGTTCTTATTTCAATTCACATGAGACAAGAAAAAACCCACAAAACAAATGCTAGAGATCACAGGTCCCTTCAAAAATGCCACAGCAATGTCCTTTCAGTCTAACAAAATCAGCCCAAAAATTAAGTATTCAACTCTTCTGTGCATATTATTCTCAACAGTGATATTACTAGTATGACTTGGACTATTCCAAGTGAGTTATCCTGGTGAAACTTTGTCCTATAAATAATGTTTTCCATTAGCCTTTATCATTAAAATGCTTTATCGCGCGCACACACAAAGTAAGTTGTGATGCTTCCTGCTGCTGTTGGAAAGGAGAACAACATTTTCACATCATGGATAATAGCACTTTGAAAGTAAATCGAAGTTTCAGAACTGCTGAGGTTTCCATATACCATATGTCAAGCCTCTTTCTCTACGGACTGGAGTAAGGGAACTGCTCTGCTGTTAGTGGCTGTCTACTACAGCTTCGGCTGCACAATGGTAATTGGGGAAGGGATTAACTTTGGTCAAACATTTGACTGCGTTTCCTTTGGGAGACTACAGAAACATGCCAGAAAGAGTGATTCTTCAGAGTAACACTTGCGCTAGTCTCTAGACCTGCCTCCATCAACTGCATGTGCCAAGCCTCTTCAGTCCTCTGGGAGAGGAGTTTCCACAGGGCTTCTCTTTTAACATGTAAGACGGGGTCTTAATGGTGTTGGCTTCTTCTACCACCCGTAAAAGCAAAGATGAGAATACTGGGATTAGTTTGTCTTAAATCAACGAAAGCATATGCCAGAATTGCAGCTTTATAAAGCCATTAGCAGGACTTAGCAGTGCATACTCCATGCTTCTTAATATAACCAGTATTATAAATCATATGCGCTCAGTCATTCCTTCACTTCCACACAACTATACGTGCAGGAAGAAAAACTGGCATTAGAGCGGGTTCATCCTCAATGAACACTGCCCTTTTGAAACTGCTTGCTGTAGGCAGACTCTTTCTAGTTAGACTAAACCACAGTTCTGTGCAATATACAACCGATTTCTGTTTTACATGCCTATGGTAAACTCCCAAAGAAGTACTTAAAAAGTAAAAGCGATATACTTATTAAGGCGACAACTACAAAAAAAGGTTATTTCCTCAGAAAATTACTAAGTGTTGTATTTGGATGACATAATACATATTTGGGGAAGAAATGAAGATGACTTGGATAGTTACTATGTTTCCTGTTCAAGAAATACCTAATAAATCATGTGAAGGATTATTTTCCTGTGAAAATATTATACTAAATAAAAGTCAGTGGAAAATCTTGCTGTTAAAGCCATCTGTTTCACTCCCTCGTGCTCACAGAAACTGTACATGCATGTGCATGCATGAAAAGAAGAGAATGGATTCGATACAGATAAATATTCTGAACTAGAGGATTGATTGAGTTTAAATTAATTTTAGATGCAGTGAGATTGTGTCAGTCAGGACCAGATCTTTGCAAGTCTCACTGTGAACAGCACCATGTGTGGAAGAATATAACTGCATTTTCCTCTTGACCTTAGGCTGAGGTTAGTAAAGTCCTGAACAATTATTTAAACCCCTTAAAAGATTTTTAACTGATGTAAATTCTAAATATGCAGGCACATCTTGTTGTAAAGGCATTATCATTGCTAAACAATTGAGTATATGGACTAGCAAAATATATACTTCAGGGTCTCTACATTAATTGTAAAAGTGAATTATAAAAGTAATTGCAGAAGGCTGTATTTAAGACGAATTTAAAACTAATAAGGTCTGAAACAGATAGGAGAGAATGATATATGGAGTCACCTCTATCTATGCAAAGCATTTAAATACAGATTAGCAAATACAGATCTGTGGCTATGATTATGAAAAGATTAAATAATGGGATTTTTAAATCATAAATTTGAATTTACTACATGGCAATAAGTCTAGAACCACATAATGTTATTGGGGGGGGTGGTTCTGGACACAAATTTAACTTTTCTCTGGCAAAATTAATTATATAATCATTTCATTAATAGGCTGGAAGATTAGAAATGAGGGGGGAAAATATGCTGTTTCTCTTGTTGCTCCCGTCTAATTGTTATGAAACCCGAAATCTTTTAGCACAAAGCTATCTTGAAGTAAGAAGTAACACTGATGTGTTACTACTTAAATGATCTTGAAATCTTGTGCTGTAGTCAGTCCGGGCATAGAAAAACAAATAGATGTAGTCACATTTAAATCATGGGTTTCATGACAAACTCGGGATATTTCCATTTTGAATAGAGGCTCTAACCAACATTCCCTGCTGAGAAGGCCCATGAATAAAGGGAGCCTCCTCTCATTTTAGAAGGTGTGTTGAGAGCTTCTGAGCTTCAGGAATTACTCCAGCTCAGAGGAAACCTCTTAACTCAATGTGCATAGTTGACTCAAATCTCCAAGTAAAATTTTGGTGTTACAAATGTGCTTATTCCCAAAGCACTCAAAGACGTAGTAGCATGAACCTCTACTAGGCAAAACCATAGATATATAACCCCACTCAACATCAGGTCAAGTCAAACAGGATCAAGTGCAATATTTTGGATGTTGTTACAATTTGAAAAAGATGGGCTAGAATATGAGAGAGTTGGTGGAGAAGCACAGAGAGGGGGGGGCTGAAGAAGAAGGTCTTTGGTTCCCCCCAGAGATGACACAGAATGCCCAGGAGAGATTTCCTGCCTCCTGCTGAACATCTACCAGTCTGCTCCTACCCTGTACGAATTGGAAAAATTATCTTTGTACACACAGACAAATAAAATTTTCATCTATTAGCTTCATAGGTTTTAGTTTCCAGAATAGGCTTAATATTTCCCACTCTCTTATTATTACATATGTTTCTATTATCTATTGTCATGAAATTTGTTGTGCATTTTAAAGCATTAAAGTTTACAAAATGTAGCATGCTTTGCCCAGAAAGATTTCATTAATAAAAAACCATCAGGTTAAAACAGATACCACACAACTGTTACTGTCTTGAAATGTAACTTCTAGTTTTGTTTAACCTCCACCATACTACTCAAGCTTCACAATCATATAAAATCCAATTAAATAATTCCAGAAGGGATAATATTACATGCAAAGAACTCAAGCTGGAGAGCAAGAATAATAATTCTGAGCATGGTTTGCTATCCCCAAAGACAGAGTAAAGACCAGTAATAACTGTTCAGTGCTAATAAACTGTAGTTGAACTCATTTACAATACAGATCTCCACTGAATACAAGCTATCATGCATAATAAGTTTACTGTCCCTTCATAAATATGTAAAGCTGATATAATGTTGTGACAGTTTTTCAGTTCTCTTTAAAATGAATTCATTTAATAGCAGGCATAAATAAATCTACTGATTTTAATAAGTTTTGGAGAAGGTCCAAGGTGAGAGGAAGAAAAAGTAATGGTGAAGTTCTTGGTGAAGAAATAAGAGAATTGAATAAACCAGGTAAAAAAAATAACCTCAAATAAAGTCAAAAAACAAAATTCAGCTGACACTTGAAACTAATACTGAAGCTAGACAAAACCTCTGAGTGAGGGTTGCAACGTGCTGGAATGCTGCTAGAACAGGAAAGCTGAATGCCTCTACAAACTTTTAAACACACCCAATTATTTCTGCTATGAGTCCATAACCTGTGGGTTTCCACAGAAAGTATTTTATCCATCCTTTAACATCCAAAACTGTAAGATAGATGGACTTAGTTTGCCATTTCAGTTGTGGAGCCAAGTTTAAAAGCCTGAGATCTCGCTGCCTTCCCATTTTGAAAGCTAACCATTAATACCACAGCATTGTTATTACTTCCTTCTTTTCTTTACAATGAATCCAGGATTAACCTCTATAAACGGTTTGACAATCTCCAACAACAAATCTGAAGCTAATAATTTACAGTATTTTACCAAAACATTTCTATTAACAAGCAGACAACAAGACACATTTGTCCCATGCAGTTCTCCTCAAGAAGCTTTTAATTCAACAAAAGTCCCATGAGAAAAAAGTTATGGAAAAACCACCTATTTAAGACCTGTTCAGGGCATAGTCACAGTTAGTCATACACTAGTCTCCAGGCACTTCAGGCTGCCTTCTGCTGAATATATTTTCAAGGCAGAGTACTCTTCTCTTTTTTTCTATTGTTGCTTAAATGTAGCTGAACAAACCTGGTAAAATATAATACAGGCCAGATGCATTACTGGTGTTTTCTGAGAAAATGCACTGATGCTGTATAGCATCCTTTATCCTTTAAAGCTTATGCCATTTTGGCCTCATCCATCTCACTTTGTGAGAAGGAGGTTAGTAGGTAAAATAATAATACTACTAATATAAAAACTCTCTTTGGGGTTCTGTACCTGCCCAGAAGGCATTTGAACTTCCATAATTACACAAAGTCACACACAGAGAAGCAGCAGCTCTCTCAGTACATATTTGCAAAACATACTGCCTGTCATTGGGGCCCATCTTCCACATTTCCTAAAAGGGGAGGGAGAGGGAGTGTGTAGACAGAACTCAGAATTTGTCAATTAAAAATGCAAAGGCCGAACGCTGAGCCCCTGCAGTCTGATTACGTTCTGTACAACAGGCACAGCAAAGCTCTGGCAAAGCACAAGTGTTTCCTCCCTGCTTGCGGGATAACAGAAGCAACAGTAGATTGATGAGATTTTACTAAAGACACACACACCACCACCCCCGCCCCCCCCAAGCTCCTTAGATTTATTCATTTAACTAAATGGCTAGTGAGTAGCAAGATCCTGCTTTTCTTTCAGTTTGAGGAAGATTTTGATTCAAAGATATCAAAGCTGCGATACTATTTCCATATATCTTTCTTATTAAACATCAGGCCTTTGTCCATATTTCACCATCACGAAAAGGCAATTGCCTGTCTGCAGCACAACTCCATTTTGCAAAGGGTAGTGTGTGTCTAGATTTGTAAAGCAGGCAGGCAGATCAAGCCCTAGAGCTTGGGCTCCGATAATCTTGCTTCCGAGGAAGCTCTGCGATGGCAATGGGAAGGGCTTGGGGCAGGCGGAGAGGAAAAGGAAAAGGAAAAGGGACCAGTTTGCAGCAGAACACAGCAAAGCACCAGGGTTTATTTAAAACTGTCTCAGCTGGGTTTTAATAGCTCCTGGCTCCTTAATGACTCTCTAGTGCTCTCACATTATGACAAATATACTGAATTTAAAATAGTTTAATCTATTTTAAGTAAACATTCCATATATTTTGCCCTCTAAGATGTGCTGGACATCATCCAGCCATTCTGGAGGATCTCAAGAACAGGACTTTACATCACAAAGCATCACTAGAAGGGAACAGAGATCTGTACCTTGATTCCAAAGCGGGGAAAAACATATCTGTACTTCCACAGAGGAAAGGAGACTGAACAACTGTATTCCTTTTAAATCAAAGCTGACATTTTCAGGGCAGCGATTGTACAAAGAACCATCAAACGAGAAGAGAGGGGAAAAAGTAATCATACTCCTTGCTCAAGAAAACAAAAGAAAAAAGGAATTATTATTGTAGTCTCAGTCACTAAGAAAACTCATTAACTTATGTAATTTAATTGTAGCCAGTTGAAGTGGTAAATATCATAATAGATTTTTTTCTTATGGGTAATTACCTGTGTGGTTAAGTGATTACAAAAAGAGATATGAAGCCTGCAGTGGTATTTAGCTTTTAAATATTGACTTTCTTTGCACCGCTAATGCAAAGTGGAAAAAGTTGATGCAGATTGTTTTTTTGGCTTGCAATACAACACAGTTAAAGTACTACTTGCAGATCTTTCCGAGACACAGTTCTGCAACATGAGTATCTAATAAATATGTTTTCCTGGAGGATTTATTACCCATTGAGCATCATTTTTTTTCTCTTTTGGTTTTGCTCAAGTTTGTAAAATTCTTCTGCAAGAGGAGTGGTAGGTTATTTTGACAGCAAAGGACAAAATATAACACTGGATATGAAGGAGGACAAGATAAAAAAAGGAGATATTGCTGATATTGGTAGAGCTCTTGCTCTCCAGTCACTGATTTAATTGAAGGTTTATCAAAATCAAATTACGATAATACTTAAACAGTCCTTATTCATCTTTTAAGGATACAGATTCCTAAAATAGACATGCTTATATAAGAGAGGAAGCACGGAAATTTCAACTAGCAAAAAAACAACAACAACAACAAAAAAACCCAAACCAAAACCCAACTATCTACCTATTTTCCTTCCATCTACCTATTTTCCTTCCATCCCTTATTTAACATGCAAACTGGTAGCAGAGGTGAATGAGGCTTCCTGAAAAATCACGTGCATCTCTGGGTGAGGAATTTGCCTTACTCTCATGCTATCTTCAATAGCAAAATATCCTCACTAGTTGCTTCTATAGCAGCTGCTAGAGGTGACTTGTCATTCACAACACCAGTTTTAGTGGAGACATTGAGAGTATCTGCCCTCTGAGACATGATGCTGCTAAGAAGCATTACGAGGGTGTTCCATGTACATTGCAGCAGCAGCTACAACTGAGGGCCATGCTGCAATAAATGCTCATGATAAAATGTGTTACCCAGCATCCAAAAGGCCCTGGTGATTTTACAGGTAAATACATTTTCATATAGAGAAAATAGTGTCACTCTGCAGAAAAATGTGGTTGCCCAGTGTTAAACCAGCACCCTGAAGGGGTAACACTGAAAAATTAACAAATCCTGCTTATATATGATCTACCTTTTCTTTTTTTTTTTTCTTTCTTTTTTTTTTTTTTTGAGCTCTTGTGGTGTATTCATAAGAGTTTCTAAATGCTGTGAATCAGTGGGAACCAAAGTTCTATGAGAAAAAGAAGGCATAAATAAGCTAAATTTTAACTCACAGTATTTGCCAAAGAGATAACTTCAATTTAGTTTTGTGAAATATTTTCATTTTGTTTTCAGATCTACATGTTCAATTCCTCAAAACACTACGTCTAGGAGATGAATCCTACAAGAATATAAGAATATCAATGTAATACCTATAAGAAACACCCCTTCCTCACCAAAATCCCAACTTGTCCTTTAATAGACAGTCCCTAACAAAATTTTTTTTTACCTATTTCTAACATTCTAGTGAGAACTGTAAAAGTGTGCTAACAGTAAACTATACCATACAGTTTGCATGAACTCCTCAGCACATTAAGAATTGCTGCTTACAAAGAAACATATTCCATAATTTTTTCCTTTTTTTTTTTTTTTTTTGAAAGCATCAAGGAAGGTTCAATTTGTGGAACAAAGGTGAAACCTTATCTCCCATAAGAAATTATACAACAACAAGTTGTATAATCAAAGCTTGTGATGGGTATCATCCACAGTATAAGCAGGCACTTCCAACTGCTGAACAAAGTCAATGCTAATTCAGTATTTTTCTCTGACACGAGAGTGCCTGCTAGATGTGCAGCGCTAAAACAAAAGTCTCCTAGAAACAATTCCTACATGACTCTATTTCCAGCCTCTTTTCCTGGTGTGATTTGGAAGAGTGCCAATAAAGACTTCTTCTTACACCTGGTACACTCAGTCCAATGAAAGACTGTGTCTGTAAACCTGGTTTCTTCTTAAATCATATGATCTAAGTAGTCTCTCTTTCCTCCTTTATTTGGTATTTTCTTCTCTTAGATTTTCTTCTGTTTATCTAGCATCCCCTCCTCCCTGGAAGTACTTTAGCAATTGATCACAAGTGGGTTTTGTTGTTATTGGGTTTTTTACTGCTTGGTAGATATTTCCCATTCTTTCAATAGCAGCTATTCCCATACATGACTACACATCTTTCCTTGTTTCATAATCTTAGAATAGCTTTAATTTATTATGGGTTTTTTTCAACCCCCTTATGAGTTGCTAATTATATTATACCCAGCTGAAACAAAAAGACTGAGTTAAAGCAAAAGCTATTGTCTTGTTGCTGTATCACATTCCACCATCAAGAGGATATGAAGTGGTTTATGTTCCTTGATCTTGTCAACGCTCTTAGGTTGAGATAAAAGGTTAAAGGGAGGTGACAAGGTTAAATGATTTGACTAACATCCAAAACAAGGCTGAGGATCATTATGAGTCTGCCTCAGCTTTCTAATAACATATGTAATGAGGGAGAATTGGAAGCTTCCCACACCAACAGCTCATGCAGAAGTGATTTGTTTCTCTCTATACCCTTGCCACAATAGGCATCCATATATTTCTTTTAAGAACATTGTCATGGCCCACTAAATTACCCCGGGCAGCGCTATCAGTGGTGTTCCACTTTGCCCCTTTATTTCTTTCTGTGACATTACTCTGAACAAGGGTTACTAGAAAGACAGATGAAGTAGGAGTAGATGGGTCTCTAAGGAGTGATATATAGTAGGTACATAATAGAAAAAAAGCAAGGATGGTGTTGTAATAGAAATTTTCATTTCTTTCTCCTCATTTCTAGAAGAAATTTTAGACGCTGGAAATTTATTGTGCCATGGTTATCAGGTTTATTTTTCCTTAGACTACAACTTCTTTTCAGGGAACTTGACTCCTAATGGCCCTATACTTTTTCCTCCTCCATTTTATTTCCTCTTTCACAATGTCAAATCAAAGTTTTCAATGGATTAGAGAACTTCCAATGAATTCTCTTGTCATTATATCGGACAATATTTATATTCAAAGTCAAACAATGAAGAATATGTCAAAAATTGAGCAAAAGCATAGTTTCTGAATGTTGCAGTTCAACTAGCAAGAAAAGCAACTGTTCTGGCAGCAAGGATGTTGGAGGAACATCTGACAGTTTTTAATGTAGGTGTAAAATTTGTCATGTGAAGTTGCTTTTGACCTGATGGATTTAATAGTTCCTCAGAGCCATTATGGTCTATCACCTCTATGAGTATTAAGGGACTCCTAAATCCATGGATAGATAATTTGGCTGCCACACTCGCACAGTAAATCCACATCCTTAAAGCCTTCATTAAATTTGCACAGTCCATTTCTTAAGTGCAATTAACTGTGCATTTCTTAAGAAAAGTAGTTGATTTGTTTCCATCTCCCATAGACCCCATCATTTCCCATCATCCTTGTAGAGATGAGGATAGATCTCCAGAAACCTGTTTAAAAGCATATCCAATTGTTGGGAATAGGAAATTTTTTGTTTATAACTTTTGCACTCCATCTGTATCACTGCTGAACATCAAATAAAGAAAATTTCTAGAGCTGGATACAGATGCTAGTTTGGCCTAGCTGACGCAGAGCAAGCTTTACGACATACTGACTTAGTTGTTGGACACATCAGTTTCTGGACAGACATATCCACTGATTTATTAAATCTTACTCTAGATCAATTTGTTTCAACTGTGACAACATAACTGATCCACTTTATTCACTATTACTGCTCAGCCAGTAAAACTAAAATTTATAAAAAAGCATTAAAAACTATGAAAATCAGTGCATTTCTATACACTGTATCATCACCAAAGGTAAGCAGACCATTCAAAAATCATTATTTGTAAAAAAAAAAAAAAATAATTAAAAAAAAAAAAAAAAAAAAAAAAAAAAAAAAAAAAAAAAAAAAAAAAGAGAAATATTACTAGATTTTTGCTTTGGCAATAAAAACTCTGAAGTCAATCTACTCTGTCAGCTAATACCCAATGATATATCTTTTCAACTTGGTTAAATGTGTATATGACATAAATTCATGATTAAAACAGCAGTAACAAGATATTCATTGCTTTATAACATAAAATAGTGTTTTCAAGAAAACATTATTTGCACAAATACTTTTCATTAAAATGGTATAAGCTTGCATAACTTGCAATACCTAATGAAATGAACTTAGATACTCTACATTCTCACTGCTTGGGAAACACTATGCACCTTCCAGAATCAAATACTTACACAGCATGTACAACTATTTCATGTTGGTTTTGCGGGAGGAAGTTAATTTGACTGCATGAATAAAATAACTTACTTTCTTAATTAGACATTTTAATCAGAGATCCATTAGCTAATCAGAGCTAATCAGTGTTTCATCAAGATTGTAAATAGGCAACTTGGGATAAGATGGTCAGGACTCACAGGCTTGCATGCATAATAGGAAGCTGTGGATATTCTCTTTGAAGGTTTATCATTGAAAAAGGCCCTAAAAGATTCTAATCACTTTGATACACAGAAATATCAGGAACAAGAGAAGTTATTCCTTCTCACCAGCAGCTCATTACAATAATTTTTGAAATGGGTATGTGAGAGAGAAAATTTAGATTCTTTTCATAGTAATGCCTGGCCACCTAAAAGTGAGCTTTAGAATTCAAACTAAACAAGTGTTGGGAGATCAGTCACCAATATTACATTGGCATATATGTTTAAATCTGGGATTTTTAAAATTTCAGCCCTAACTGAATCTCTGCAAATGGCAATAGAGCATTCACAGTATGTTTTTTCAGAGTTGGGCGTCTTTCACTCAGCTGGCTCCTCAAATTTCTTATATATGCTAATATTTTTGAGAAATTAGTAAAAATCAAAAGAAAAGCTAGGCTAATAATAAGAAAATTTACTAGTTTTCTTTATGGATTGCCACATGAAATATTTACAACTACTAAAGCACCAAACTGTATCATGATGTCCAACAAACTACAACTGTACAGTTTTGAGCATGAGACAACACATCCTGAAGAGTACTACTGGAAAGAAAAATGAGTACAATTACTTGCAGTCATATAGTGCTGAAATAATTCTATGCAGAATTACTCCATATAGTAGGTTTTCTATTTTTCACAAGGAATACTTCAATAACTGTGGCCTTAACTGTGGTAATAGCTGTGTAGTTGGCTGGCGAACACAGTTCCTTCTTCCTCTGATACCTTAGGCTATCCAGGAATAAGAAAAAAAGATAGCATAAAAATTACATGATCAACCATATGTATTAAAAGATCCACTGTGGCTGTTTCATATTCAACTATCACTTACAAAGTGGTCTAGAATCAAGATTTCTTCATTTCACTACTTTTTTTTCCTATTTTAATTTAAATATCAATTAAAATTGATGCCAGTCCAAATCAAATAGAAAAATCTCTCTCTATATATATAATTTTCCAGGAAACTCAAAGTTCTTTTGAAGAGAAAGAAGGAAAGGAAAGCCAGATGAATCTGCTCCCCAGCATGGGACAAAATGAGCAAAGCTAAGATTTTACCCATTTTGCAGCCTATTGGGGATCAAAAGGAAGCCTATTATGCAGAAGGGAGAATTTTATTTTTTTTTCCTCATCACCAAAGTACAGTTGCATTAGAAAAATGCTGGCATTTAATACTCAAGTTAGTATTTGCAAACTAAAACAAATCTACTTACTTCAACAAGATGCCATATGGTCTGTGCATTTGTACTGTGTCAAGTTGGAAGAGTATTTTTTATTTTTATTTCAATGGATGCCAAAAAGCTAGACTGAGTAGCTCAACGACTGTGTTGCTAAAATCCTTCACAGAAGTTCTGATTCACCAGACTAAATTAATGGAAAACAAAGGAACTGATACAGAAGCTAAAAGAAAAGGGAAATGGTTGTAGCAGAAAATCCTCATCAGTTAGACCTCTGACACTGAAAGAAAATGGTCCTGTCACAGTCTGGCTCGAAGTCATCACTGAACACCACAGAAAGTGGTACAAAGCAACTGGGCTTAGTTTCCTCAGTACTCATCTCAGGTAAGTTCATTCTTCTACTACAGCATTTTGCTCACCCTTGAATTGATGGATAAAGGCAACCAGTGTGACACTGATTCCCAAGCAGACACTGGGCACGTTCTTCACTCTTGTTGTGATCATGGGAATAACACCTATTTCCTACATTGCATAGCAGAGATATACTATAAAAACCAGAACAATAAAAACCCAACGCCCAAACTAAAAAAAAAAAACCCAAAACAGAAACTACCTATTCTTCACCTCCTGTTTCTCAGTAATTTCACCTTTAAAATTAGCATGATGATTTCCGATAATCTTAAGGCCTTTCAATTGTTTTTAATTTTTTATTCTGTTTTATCTAACAGTCTTGCCTAGGCTTTACTGAAAGGTAAAGCAGTATATTATCAAAATGGATTTCAACACCAGTTTTATTGGGCACTGTTCTGGAAGACAGAGAGAATATCAGAAAAATGATTCAAAAAGCAATGAGGAAGCTGACAGAGGGAGGGGATGAGAGGGAAAATTGAGGTCTGAGTTTAAAGGCTCATTGAATTTTCTTGTGCAAACAACATTCAATGTTGGGGTTTTTTTGATAATTTGAGCAGTGTTTCCAGTAGGAACTAGATAGGCTTCTACTTCATTTAATCTAACACAGCCCAAAAGAGCTTTAAGAGGACAACATGAATCAGATTTGAACTAATGACCTAGATAAATCTTACTAATCACTGGAGCCACCTAGTTTGAGCAGTCTCATTGAGAAGAAGCTGCTCATCCTCTTGTCTGAGAATCTTCCTGGACAGCTGGAAAGCATCAAGCTTTATCTGCAAGTTTCAAAGTGCACTGCATATTTGTGTTTAAAGGCCATCAGTGTTACTGTTAATCAAACTTTGTAGCCTTGCTCTGTGAAGAAATCCCTGAAACCACTCCTAGTCTCCTTTCCTGCTACAAGACAAATGTTTGCTTTGTTAAAGATAAGGTGGGAAAATATATATTGCAATGAATGGGAAAAAAATACCTTTTTCTATCTATTCAGATAGACTTTGCTAATTCACCTGGAGAGCGACACAGAAGAAATAGAGATTTCATAGGTTTTCATATTCAAAACACATGAAACAAAAGCATGCAGAGAGGAAAAGTCCAATTAATCACAAAATCTCGCAGTGGAATGGGGCACGAAATACGTTTCCAGCCATCCAGTGGTTGCTTCAACCATTGCAAGTACATAGCACTTGCCTTGGTGAGTTTGTGGGATCTTCCAGGCCTCACCATATTTATATTTTAGCCATCATCCTTCCTATCATTGAAGCTTTAACTGCTTAGCTTGTTTGATTGTAGCGCATATTTCACAGTCATGGACAACCTGTACAATAGTGCCCATGGTCAAGTCCCTCCCTCAGAAATGAGCCAATCTATATGCTGCATCCCTTCCTTGTTGACCTGAGGTGTCATGGGCCCACCAAGCTATAAACAATTCACCCTTATATTGCCAGTCCAGATCCACCTGAGACATTTCAGTCTTAGCAGTCTGATGCACCTGCTGGTTGTTCTGATGTTCCTCAGTGGTCCAAGTCTTGGGTGCATGAGCATCTATGCGATGCACTTTTATAATTAGTTTCTCTAGCTGAGGAAGTCCAGAAGTTGCAGAAGGCAACGGCAGGGACTGGGACAATGAAGAACCACCCACTGTAGGAGAAGATTAAGTTCAAGACCATCTAAGGAACCTGAAGGTGCACAAGTCCTTGGGACCTGATGAGATGCATCCGCGGGTCCTGAGGGAACTGGTAAATGGAGTTGCTAAGTCACTCTCCATCCTATTTGAGAAGTTCCCACCAACTGGAAAAGGGAAAACATAACCTTCATTTTTAAAAAGATGAAAAAGGAAGACTGGGAAACTACAGGCTGCTCAGTTTCACCCCTGTGCCCAGCAAGATCATGGAGCAGATCCTCCTGGAGACCATGCTAAGGCACATGGAAAATAAGGAGGAGATCAGTGACAGCCTACATGGCTTCACTAAGGGCAAATTGTGCCTGACAAAGCTGTTGGCCTTCTATGATGAGGTTACAGCACTGGTAGATACAGGAAGAGCAACTGACATCATCTACCTGGACTTGTGCAAAGCAGAACTGGTACTGTTTAACATCTTTGTTGGTGACATGGACAGTGGGATTGAGTGCACCCGCAGCAAGTTTGTTGATGACATAAAGCTGTGTGGTGCAGTCAACATGCTGGAGGGAAGGGATGTCATCTAGAGGGACCTTGACAGGCTTGAGAGGTGAGCCCATGCAAACCTCATGAAGTTGAGGTTATGAGGTTAGATTGGATATTAGAAAAAAAAATTTCACTGAGAAGGTTATCTATCACTGGAAGAGGCTGCCCAGGGAAGTGGTTGAGTCACTGTCCCTGGAGGTATTTAAAAGATGTATAGATGCGATGCTTACGTGCATGGTTTAGTGGTTGGACTGGCAGTGCTAGGTTAACAGTTGGACTTGATGATCTTAAAGATCTTTTGCAACCAAAATGATTCTATGATTCTAAGTTCACCAAGGCCAAGTGCAAGGTCTGCACATCCTGCACATGGCGTTGGGGCAATCCCAAGCACAACTACAGGCTGGGTAGAGAATGGATTGAGCGCAGCCCTGAGGAGAAGGACTTGGGGGTGTTGGTGGATGACAGAAGCTCTACATGAGCTGACAATGTGTGCCTTCAGCCCAGAAAGGCAACCCTGTCCTGGACTGCACCAAAAAAAGTGCGACCAGCAGGTCGAGGGAGGTGATTCTGCCCCTTTAGTCTGCTCTCGTGACACCCCACCTGGAGTACTACATCCAGCTCTGAGGCCCCCAACATAAGAAGGACATAGTCCTGTTGGAGCGAGTCCAGAGGAGGGCCATGAAGGTGTTCAGCGGGCTGGAGCACCTCTCCTGTGAGGACAGGCTGAGAGAGTTGGGGTTGTTCAGCCTGGAGACAAGAAGGCTCCAGGCAGACCTTGTAGCAGCCTTCCACTACCTGAAGGTGGCCTACAAGAAAGCTGAAGGACTGTTTACAAAGGCATGTAGTGATAGGACAAGAGGTAATGGCCTTAAACTGAAAGAGGGTAGATTTAGACAAGATGTTAGGAAGAAATTCTTCCCCGTGAGGATGGAGAGGCACTATAACAGGTTGCCCAGAGAAGATGTGGATCACCCCCTCCCTGGCAGTGTTCAAGGCCAGGTTGGATGGGGCTTTGGGCAACCTGGTCTAGTGGAGGGTGTCCCTGCCCATGGCAGGGGGGTTGGAACTAGGTGGTCTTTAAGGTCCCTTCCAACCCAAACCATTCTATGACGCTATGATTCAAATATAGATCAGGATAAGAGGATATAGAAGATGGACAACATTAAATCCCACATACCTATTATCTGTTGTTCTTCCACCTGCTAATGGGCCAAGGGAATATATACTTCTCTAATGACTGTGGACTCAGCCAATCTAATCAGTGTACTTATTCTCTCTGTACTTGAGTACTGCATTATAACACATGAGAAGATGAAAGGAGACTTAGAAAGAGCTGTAGTTTGTTACAGCTCATTACTTAGAGGCACACAGCCTTTCTATCTCATCACCTGATGACACCGTATGCTATATTACCTCCCCAATAAACACTAAATCAATAAAGGCTCACTGGAGCTGGCCTATTCTACCTTAAAGATAATTTCTGACTGAGATCTATGCTTCTTAAGATGCAATCCCCAGAAATAAAATATCAATAAATAACCCGAGATGTATGAACAAGATGCAGAAATTCCTTGGCAGCAGGGACTGCTGCGAGCTCGGCTAGTATTTATGGTTCCAAACCCACAAAAGCCTGGGCATATTCCAGCATCCCTGCTTCAGTAGGACTCCCCCAGGCTCAGAGGGAGTGCCATTAAGCAATCAATTTCATGGCTGGAATCTCAATACATATAATTTAAACAAAATAAAATTAAATTGATGGGTCACCAGGTCATTTGGAAAGAACGCTTTTCTGACAATCAGTCCAGTCTGCTCTTTCTTTGCTACTATAATCTCCACCCTATAAAGCAAAGGAGTTAAAGTCATTATCTGTGTTTGCATTTTATTATGTATGGTCCCAAGTTAACAGTGAATTCTCTTCATGGGTTATCATAATAAAATATTACAGTGGTGTCTGGTTGTGCTGCTACAGTAAAGTGTCTTATCATTTTCATTCCCAGTCCCTGATTTCATGGGTTTATAAGCTAAAAATAAAAATGAGCTCTAGGTTAGAACTTAGCATACCAAACCTGAGCCTAAGAGCAATATTTTATTTTAAGCGGAGTTGGTAAAATATTATTTTCCCCTTTACATCTCCAACCATTTTGTGTATGCATATATAGATATGTAGATGAGATGGACCTTTTTTCCCCAGACCCTTTTTATCATATTATCTTTAGAAGACTGATTTACTTTTTGAAAACAAACTGGAACTGAGATTAGTTTAAACTATGATAACTAGTCTCAAAATAAAAAATAAACTAAGGATGACAGAGGAGATATCAAGGATGTTTTAAAAAAAGTATTCTCAACATATTCTATCCAACATATCCATTTACCTGAATTCATAGCCCTTAGACTTCATATAAAAGCTTAGTGATTAAAGATTTTTATATCCAAGCCTTTCAAAACCCTGCTTAAAGATGAAAAAGATTATTTCAAAGAAAATTTTGAGAATATACACACTGTCAAGTTCTCTGTACACTATTATGCAGCACTTAATATTCATGTCATTTTTTTCTAAATAACACAAGGCACCTACTTGTGTTCTGCACTAGCTTAATCTCACATATTCCATGATATTTTAGCAGTCATGTAGTTGAAGCTTGGTTCCTTCACCTCTCAAAGAAATACTACATCAGAGGATGTGTTTTAAGGAATCAATTTTAAGAAAAATATGTTGTGATTAGGTCAAACATCTCTCATGCATAATGCAATTGACATTAGAATCTTACATAAAAGTGATAAATGTGTAAGTAATAAATGTGCCGTTCACTCTTTTTTTGTGTGATACTAATACAATGTTTCTCCTGCTGTAGAGCAGTTGTTCTAAACTATAATGACAAAGCTTAACATTACTTCCAACAACATTTTAAATTCCTAGCCACCTGTAATCTAAGGAGATAAGAGTAAATTTTCCTGTTTCTCTAACTGATAGCAAAATGAAGCCCAGATTCAATATATTTCCAAATAAAAGGAATGGTCTTTCACTCCTAGCTCCTTTGGACCCTAAAGCTGCCTGAGAGAAAGTTCAGTTCTTGTCTTTTACAGAAGCAGAGATTAATGTCATAGTATATATTCTTGCAATGCAAGTTTGAAAAATACATAAACTAAGAAAAATTCCAGATATGTCAATTCCATTAATTAGAGTCTAAACCCAGATGTCTTACCCAGCCCGGTTTCATTTTTATGAATGACCAAGACTGCAATACTATTGTCTTTGTGCCAGTGCAACAGAGAGAAAATATTTGGTTTGAACTGACAAATAATTAATACAAAATAATGCCTATTGGGTCAGGAATACTTTCTACTGAATCCTGAATTAATTATATCCTCAAAAGACTACAGACAAAGCTAACAGCTAGTGTGAGACTATTTGCAGAAGGCTAAGTGTTCAGGACTCAAGCAGTGGTCTGTCCAAGCAGACTTGGACAAAGTACCACACATACAATAATCACTGAAAGCAGCAGTGAAATCAGCATCAGCAGGAACTAAGAGAACAGTTTAAAATACACAATTTTATAACCTTTTGTAATCTAACTATTTTAATTATTTAATAAAAATTCAAAGTGGGAGGTTAATAAAATTTATCAGTAGGTGTTCTTATCAATGAGCAGAGCTGTGAAGCCTGTATGATGGTCTATCAATAAACCAAGAGGGCTGAAATTTTTCATTAAATTGAAAGATGAAATGTATGTATTTCAATCCAAAATACTTGTATACAGTAGGCTGATTTCAAGGGCAAACACAGTTGGGGCTGAAAACATTACAAGTGAGAACTAATTTTCAGCAGAAGCCTGTGGTGCAGAGAACAAAAAAGTAGAAATCAATCAGTTTTCATAGCAGATAAAAGGTGTCTTCCCAGCCTTCACTGGAGAAATGAGCTAGATAACTCGAAAAATCTGTTTTTATTGGCCCGACTGCATACCTCCCACATAAAGGAAATTAATTTTGCAATGCATTTTACTTTCCCTTAGTTGTATGTGCTTACACATTTGCTACTCTGATAAAAGTTCTTACAATATGATATGAATGTTCTTATCAAGCTTGTAGATGAGTTTTAATTCACAATGTTTTGAGTGACCAAATGCAAGATGCTCATTAAGTTACATGTATTGCTCCATGCAAGAGTGAAAGTATCTTGTTTTTTCAGTTGTATTGGGTTGTCTCACTGTTTTCTCATGGCACATAAGTGTATGTACCATTTTACAAGTGTGCTTGCCATCTGACATAGAAAGTTCATTCAAGAATTTTTTTTTTTTTTT
>VXBL01006366.1:717874-740649 GCA_013400195.1 Aramus guarauna
TTTTTTTTTTTAATTAGAAATAAGCTCAAAGGCACAATTTGAACGTTTGAAGTCAGGGTAGATGAATACATAGTAAAATAAAGTTGCATATGCTTTTAGCCTTCAAACCTTTTACATTATATTAATAATTCTCCATTACTAAAACATGATTTGAAGAGATGCTAAATGCTTGTGGGAAACTAAGAAAGGCAATATACTTTGTTCTCAGGAGTCAAATACACTACTAAAAGAGTGCACTGAGAATTATCATCCTTTATTCCTGGAAATCAGAACAGGAGAGAAATTAACAGAAAACATCCAAGAAACAAAGCTGAAATTAGTACTATGAGAAAGAACATAAACACTTTTTATTGTTCTCTCACTCTTCTCACTTTTTTTTTTTTTTGACTGTTCTCACTTGCGCCTACAACTAAGAGTTAACATATGCCATAAGAGAGCTATATCAAAATATTGCATTAGGATGACATTTCAGATTGCTGTACAGCTCTTCTAAAATGATTAAAGCTAATTCTAAGAAATCAGAGTAATAGCTGCTATTAAAAACCGAACTCAACTCCTGGGCTTCCTGGAAAGTTTGACATGACAGATATCTGCAAGACATTAATAATACAGAATAAAAATTAAGATATCTTGGATCTGTTCCTGGCTATGAAATAAATTATTTGTATTCTCTTGGGAGCGAGTCTAAACTTCTGTGTATTTGGGGCAGACCTTCATGGAAGGATACAGACTTCTATGAAAGCCTGTAGCATGGGCAAGGCCAATGTCTGACCACCTCACCTTCTAAGGTGGATGTACATCTTTTACCTCACCTGTAAGAATGAGAAAAAAAGCCCTTGCTTCCATGTAACCCATGAAAGCTTGCAAAAACATATGCTCATGCATACATTCAAGCTCTTGAGTATATGTACTCCTGTGAATACTGCGGCACGGTTTTCCTTTAAAGAGCTTACTGCACCAGTCTGGGAAGACAGCCAGATCTGGTGTAAATCTGCACAGTTCAATGCTGAAACACAGCTCGTGAGAGAACTGAAGGAGCGGCTGCCTGCAATCATCCTTGCAGATCCACTTTGTCCACAGCTGAAAAATTGTTGATTGGCCTTCATAGATATCACCCAGAACACAGGAATAAAGCAGGGCAGTTTCCAAAATAACACATGGAGGCATGCGTTTTTGTACTCTGCTGAAATGATTATTGCTTGCAAATTACATTCACTCTAACTTTTTCTTATTTGGGAATATTTATATAGGAGGTAAAGCCCTAGAGTACTAATTTTAAGGATGCCCTTCCCTAATATAATAAAGCTTTGACAAATGTGCTGGGAAAAAAAAAACTTGTACCACCTGCTGGAATTATTTTCTTTGTTTTCCTGTAAGTGTTGTCCTAAAATTAACAGTGTTTTAACAGATGCATTGGCATTGGATTAGCTCCTCTAAGTGTTTCCTCCCAAGCAGCATCTCCTCCCATCTTCTGATAACCTTATTACTTATTTTGAGTGTGTGATTTTTGCTAACTTCTGAGCCAAGATATGGTTATAATAACAGAGACACAACTTTACAGATGGATGTTATTAGAATAATGGCTGCAGCACGAGTTCTCTGTTGTCATTATGAACGTGACTTAATTTGAGAGAAAATACTTGCTTTATCTTCAGAGAAGATAGAAACATCAGTAATTCTTGCACCATTACTTTTCTCTGGTGGTATTAAGTGGTTACAACAGAGCATCAGCCAAATTTTGTTCTAATTTTCAGGCAGGATATTTCTCTATTGCCTATGTATTAGAAAACAGTAATTAATTTTG
Source organism: Aramus guarauna (assembly GCA_013400195.1). Classification (NCBI taxonomy): domain Eukaryota; kingdom Metazoa; phylum Chordata; class Aves; order Gruiformes; family Aramidae; genus Aramus; species Aramus guarauna. The sequence continues at coordinate 719,679 of VXBL01006366.1, forward strand.
AGTCATTAACACACTCTAACAAACCTTCTTATACCATCTATCTATCCTTTCCTGATGCTACTGTTTACAAAGAGCATCCATTCAGCAAATCTTTGAAAATCTTTTATAAGCATACCAGTAAAAAATTGCATATCACCCATTCCCTGACAAAGAATCAAATGTATGCAAGTTTAACAAATCACTCCTCCTTATTAAGCAGTCCTTCCTGATCTCCACACTGGTGGAACAGATTCAATCCCTAAATCCTGACTCATTCTTTCTCTGTTATCACTGGTGGGTACACAGAATACATTTTTTCTGATAGTGCAAAGGTTATCAATCTGAAATACAAAGTTAGCAGAGATCCAATGGCTGCAAGCTGAAAAAATTAGATAAGCTCAGTTTCTAAAACAGTTAAAATCACAGTAAACAATTTCCCAGAGGCACAATGGCAACTGAAATCCCCAGAGTCGTTATCTTCTTGTGGGTATACTTGGACTACATAGGTAGTTATTGGCCTGATGAAAACGTTCCTCTGTGAAATTATATAGCCTCTGCATTGCAGGAAGTTGTCAACATTATCAAATTGTTCACTCTGACATGAATAATAAATCTGCAATTCCACAAAAACTATTCAGTTAAGTCGCTTGTATTTTTCCAAGTTTTATGAGGAACAGATTTTCTCTTACTTTGCGCTGTGGTGCAAAATACTCCATTTAAAAGTTCTGCTATAACGAAAGCAAGAGTTTTCATTACCATGTTGTAAGCAAGGAAATCAGCCAACAGACAGATTGCACAATCTATTTCCTCTGAGCGCAGGGAACGTTATCCCTGTTATTGCCATCATTTTGGGATAAGGACTCCACATAAGCAGCATGGTGTGTTGGGGGGCAGGGCCATACACAACTCTACTCTTAATGGGGTTTCAATCTTTCCCATGACAAAGAAATCTATGGGAATCCAGCATTCCACCCATTTAAAGCAAAATTCATATTGAATCTTGGGAGCTGTGCTGAAGAGTATAATTTTATTTCAGTCAATTATTCACATAAGAAACACTTTATAAAGTTTGTCAACAAAGGAAACAGGATACAAATATGAAAATTAAATCTACCAAATTTCTTGAAGAGTAGAGATAGAGAGAGAACTAATTCTGTGATCCTGACTACTTTCCTTTTTGAAAATGTGAAGTTAACCATATGAATTTGTAAAATATTTGTGGTAAGAATTATTCTGTATTTGAAAGGTCCACCAATTGGGAGAAAGTGCAAGAAGAAATTAAGCAGTGAGAATGATTCATTTTGCATATCTACTTGCAATATTATTAAAAAAAAAATCCCTCTTCAGGGCCTGATTTTGTGTACGTAAGTCCTCTGAAAATACAGGATTTACATACCATTACACCAATAAGAAGGTTTACTGAGATTAAAGGAAGATGAACAGCTTTCAAGTTTCTCCTGTAAAGAGAAAACAGGTCTAAAAACCATGTTGATGAGGACTCAGACTTTTCCCATGAACCACGAATCTTCACTTATAGATATTACTATAATAACACAGGCAAGGCAGTAGGGAGGTGGTGGTCACATACCAGTTTCACTTTTACGTTTGGGGTGTGGGAGGGCTTAAGAAAGCATCTTGACCTATACTGTCTTCTGTGTACTTTAATTCAAGCACTACCCAAACTGAAATTGTTGGTGGTTTTTTGTATTATTATTTCTACATCCTTTACTTACTGCCTGTAGATCTATTGCCAGCTTCTGACTCTCTTCCAAACTCCAAAATATTTCAGAACGTGTCAATCTCATTCAGAAAGTGATGTTTCATTTCAACAGCTTCATATCTGTGCAAGCTCACCTAAGCTTAGTGGATCCAGCTTCAAATTCATTTGTCAATGTGAACACAAAAGGACCACGTATGTTTCATATGGAAAGTGGCTGAAAGGTTTTAGGGCATTAACTTCTCAACAAAATTCTAAGAGAAGTAACTTTTTCTAAAGACTGGTGCAAGATTCTCAGAGTTGCATGACATGATATCCCCTTATCCCTCCTATTAATCATGACAAGCATCCACTACTATTTTTACAGAGTTATTTTGAAATACAGGTTGCTCCTGGACCATGTTCTCCTCTTCTCTCAATCATAAATTCTCTCTAAATTCTCATAAATTTGGGATTTTGTTCAGAAAAAACAGCAAAGAAGCTTTCATATCAGCCTAGTTTTATCAGACTCTTAGTGTACTAGTTACAATATCTGTATTACCTATGTAAAAGAAACAGAACTAAATCTGACATTACAAGCCAAGAAAGCCGATAGCATGCTTTTGTCTATGCTACACCCTGTATATAAAGAGGTCTCCACGTGTTGGGCTGTTCAGTTCTATAGAGAGCATACTACCACTAACCAGCTACCTGGGCTGGAATTGCCTGCATTGTTTGTGCTAGATATAATGGATTTTTTTTGTGCATTAATGTCCCTTGGTTTTAACTCCTAACAGGCACCAACTTCATCTCAATGAATAGCTTTTATTTATTTTAAGTATATAGACTCATAGTTTTAGCTAAGCTGGACCTCCTTTCTAGCCTCTGAAGGGTAATTTGGAGCGTCATTAAGATAGCAAATGATTTGACCCTTCTAAAAGATACACATTCATAACCAAAAAGGGAGATATATTTCTAAAAATTGCTTAGCATCAGAAATTTGAACTAGATGATCTTTGAGGTCCTTTCCAACCCAAACCATTCTATGATTCTATGATTTTCTCTGGAAATTATTGGATGAAGTATTTTGCTGCTCTTTAAACCAAATTGCCCTTCTATTCCTTAAAATCCCCTTCAAAAAGAAAAATAAATATTTTCAGCAGAAAGATAGTTGGACAAAAACAGGAAAAAAAATTTTGAGGTGTGTATACCATAGTAATTTTTGGGTTTTATGTTCTTTCTTTAACCTATGGTATAGTCATTTACTTGCCCATCTGTAAAGAAGTATCAAAGGACAGGCGAGACAAAGAAACAGAGCAACTTGATTTTATCTCAAGAGTCTGGTTAGTCTTTGAATTAGCAGCCTATTTTATCTGCTAATTCCACTCCTTAATCAAAAAGCTGTCTCAAAGGTAAGCATTATCATATGCCATCAGTTTGTGGGTTGGAGAACAAAATAGTAAAACTTGTCTGAAAGTTTCTCTCATATCACCAATTTTAACAAAGCATATAAATCAGAAAAGATCTTGTAATGTTCAGGACTACAAGAGGAAAAAAAAGTCATGTAGAACTGTGCAAATAACTGATTTTTAGTAGTTGCATGAGAAGAAACTATATTCTGTTCAAAGCAATGTTTTTATTGTTCATTTTTAAAAATAATAGAAAGCTTTGAAAGAAGGAGTTATTTTGAGGTTTGAAATATAACAACAACATTCAATCTGAAAAAAATACCCTAATTAGCTCTGCTTTTTTTAGTATTCATGGTGAGGAACTTGGTGGAACTCATCTTTATTCCCTGAACTGCTCCACTCTCAACAAAAAGAGGTACCAAATTGTACTACTGCCTAATTTTTTTTTTTTACTTTAAAAAGAACAACAACTAGTACTATCTGTGTTCATCACAGTTTCAAGTTAGATTCAGGAACTGTGAGATGGCCTCTTTGGATCCTCTGCATTATTTATTTTGAAGCCAAGAACAAATCACTCATCTAGCCAAGAGCAGATAATAGAGAGCAATAACGTGTTACTAGATATCCATCATGCGTTAGCACTGCTTTTAGTACCTTAGACACTGACACTTGTTGGCCCATCTTCAATATTTTAATCTCAACATGAAGACACTGGAAAATGAAAGAAACTAAAATGGGCTCTTATATTATTATATTGTCACTGAGAACATTTGATTAACAGTTGGTCCTCTTTAAGTGAGGAGCTGCTCTGACACAGTCCTGTGAAACCAGCTGTAGGTTTCTCTTTCAGGACAGCCAGCTGGTGTTACCACATCACCTTCTATGTAATTTGTGTTCTAAAGAACTAAGATAACAAAACTCTCAATTTTAACACAGAAGTTGCTATTGGGGGAAAAAAAAAATTTCTTTTTTTCAATCACATTGTACAATTCCAGTCAATCCTCAAAACTTTGAGCACATTCACATTTCTCAAGTAATTGTGAGGGACCGCGTCTTGAGAGAACTATCTCAAAGTTTGTTCGTGACCCTGGTAAGCTCTTTGCAACACTCCCCGCTGGACTGGCTGAGCCCAGTTGCTGTGGTCAGACCAACAGGAGTCAAAAACAATCACATTGCTTCAGGGGTGTGGTGGGGGTGTGCCTAGACAGGGGCGACCACCCCAGCCTGCGGAGAGCACGTGCAAGGATGAGTACGTGCCGTTGTCTAGGGAATGACCTCCGTGAATACCCCATAAAAGACTGCTCGGTCAAACAGCAAAGGGGTACCCTCACCGCCAAGGTTCATGAAGAGTACAGACCAACGGGACAATTTTTCACAACTCTATCCTGACTGCTTGCTAAATTTCCTCCTTTTCTATTCTCTCTCCCTCTTTCCTATCACTACTTTCTTAATAAATACTTTGTTCAATAAAGTCCTCTGGTTAGCAGCATATGACCACGTTTGTGTCTTAATCTCGCTCTGGATACAACAATGAATCTTCCTGTCCCAGGCCTTCCTGGATCGGAACAGTAATCCACTTCTCTAACTCAACGTCTACTTCAGGAAAGGGAAATTGACTCAAGCATTTCTGCCTCCATGCTCTTTAAAGGCTGAAGCAAGTACAGAGAGATATTTGCAAGGTATAATTGTTGTCAACAGGGAAAATAAGAGGCTCTTCCCAGGATTAATTCAGACTAGCTTTCTTGAATGGCCATTAACTACTGGACATACCTATCAGAATATTCTTGATGTCAAGGAAGCTAACGGTCACAGAGTTCAAATTTTTCATCAGAAAGTAACTATATGCAGACCAGCATTTTAAAATTAATCCAGTTTATACAGGGATTAAGGGTTAGGGTTATTACTTATGTAAAAATATTTATAATAGCCTTGGTTAGCAATTATTGCACTCTGTAATATCCCCTAAGTCAATGGTCTTTTGATAGCAGATGGTAAGTTGCATAATGAATTTGAAGACAGTTTTCAGTTCCTGCATATAATAACTACTATATCCTTTATAAGGTAACTCATTGGAACTAACATCCAGCACTTAAACACACATTAGAATTCTGTTCACATTGCTCAATGTGCTTTTGTTATTTTATGCTAAAACTGCCATAAATTTCCATTAGACGTCCCAATACCACCCTAACTTATCTTTGCATTTGCTTCAAAAAAAGAATAGAATTACAATATACCTTTCCAGTTCAAGTATTTTTGTAAGGCTAGAAGATGCTTAATTACAACAGAGAAGCTGAGGGAATGATGCACCTTGAATAAGGTGAGCAACTTTTAGAATAAAACAGTTCTGTAAATTTTAGCAGCTGATAGCTGCTGTTCAGTCGTAAACACACTATCTAAACTCATTCACAGTTTTAAGAAAGGATTTGTTTTGGTTCAATAACGGGGAGAAAATTCTAATTGTACCAGATTACACGCCTAACATTCTGACATTGAAGTACATAGACAGATAATATATTTTCCCCTTCTTTTTACTACATGTACTTATTTATGTTTATGCAGATATCCCTAGAAGTTTTGACTTCAAATTAAAAAAAAAANGTAATGTCTGTAATGATTGAAAAAAAAAAAAAAAAAGGAAAAAATAGTACTCCTCAATGCCTACACAAAGCAGTGTTTAGAAGCTGTATTTATATTGTACAGCCACTCTTCCCAAATACTTTCTAGCTTTTGTACAGCCTAACTTTTTTTTAAAGTCTTAACCTGTAACTACTCCTTTTTATTTGCAATGCTCCCTAAAACTGCCACATCTGAAACAGGAAAGCCTTACAAAATATAAGAAGTATTTTAAAGTTTAACGAATTTAATTTTAAAGTTAGGCTTTCATCCGTCTAGTACATCACAAATGACCATACATGTAATGAAAATAAAAGAACTTGAAGAAATTGTACTTGCCTCCTAATAATTAAAGTTTATTTAATTTCTTTCTGGCCTACCTGCCTATAAGACAGTAAAAAAAATAATACCAACATTGAGCAATAGGTATTGTTTTATCATGATGAAATGTACTCCATTTGACTTAAGGATCACCAATAACTGATTTTCTGGAATACTGAGACCTTCAGCAAGGCTCATTGATTTTTAAATATCCCTGTTGCAAAATAGCATGAGGAATCCTACATTAATGTTTTTTGCTCTACCTGTTTTGTGATAGGAATCTTCAAGCTATGTGCCTTTTAATCTCTAACCTTAAAAAATGTCACTAGACTCTCTCAGTAGAAGCATTAAAGATACACAGTTATAAATATCTTTAAGATTTTTGTCCAAAGTCAGAAAATACAAATCAAAATGTTAGTGGGCTGTATTGGACATGAATAGGCATGAATAACATGTTAATTTGCCACAGTATGGACACTGCAATTTCTGTGCAAGCCACCTAACAATATTATTGTATCCCTTTGGGGCACTGCTGTGCAGTGTGGTATTCCTGCAAAAGTGGAATTTTACTTTTCTTGTGCTTGTGTGTTTACATAAAATTATATATTCAGGAAACATAAAAAATGTGTACATGTGCAAATGCAACTGTCTCAGTGCCAGCACAGGGGCAGCAAAAGAGAACTGTTTTACCAGGTAGGAATAGGAAGGACCCATCTTTGCCATCTAAAAGGAACTACAGAAGGTGGGGAAGGAGGTCAGCTCTGGAACGTCCTTCCTTTGGGTCTGGCACCCAGAGCCCAGGTGGCACGTGGGGAGGCAGCCAGCAGAAGGGTGCTCCTCTTCTTCAGAGCCCTGCGGCCGGGCAGCGCCACAGAGGGGAGGCAGGGACATCTTGTTCAGGCCTCCCTCCCTCTCTCTCTCCCTCCCCACTCTGCCATTGCCCAGCTTCTTTCCAGATGCTGCAGTGTAGGAAATTAATTGAGCCTGGAAAGGACAGAAAGAGAAGGGGGAGGAGAACCATGCTTTCCATGCTGCCATTTCCAAAACCCAAGGAAGAGAGGAGCGTTTGTACAAAGGTGAAAACCTTCATTTCCAGTGCGGAGCCAGGCTAATGTTATCTTTTTGTGCCCTCTACAGCAAAATTGGCATAGAAAAGAGGTACAGTGCCTGAGGAGGTCAGCAGCCTGCTTACTGAAGCCCAGTGTTTCAAAATTCATTCCTGGATCTGGGTTTTGTTCCCCAATGTCTCAGTCAACAATTACTTGGGTTTGGCTGTGTTGAGCCTATAGACTATATCAAACAATCATTGCGGCTAATGTAGGATCAAGCAATTGTAGGCCTTCAGCACAACCGATACAATGGCTTCTGCAAGAAGGATCAATAACTTCCATCAATATTATTTCTGCAAAATGTTAATGATATGAATGACATTAAGCCAAATTGATCCAAACAAAAATAAACACCTTATATTAATATATGGACTATATTCAGTCCATGCTGTTCCTTAGTAAAGGAAAAAGACCAATTCAAGCATTGCCAAATAATAAGCTACTAACAGTCAAACAAACAAAGACAGATAAATATGTGTAAGATGACCTTTATCAACTGTTTTGCTTTGGTGAAATATCATGCAGAAAGATTTTTTTTTTCCGAAATTTAAGAAAAAGATGAGTGACATTCATAAAACAAGTATAGGAAGATAAATTTAAGAAACCCTTACGTAGTAACAGGAGGATAAGGTTTTCCCTGTCCTCCTTTAGAAGTTTTGTAAATTACTTCCCCATGTCTAGCTTCAGCGTAAATGTGACTTGTCGTATGACAACAGTTAAAAGTCCTTGAAAGATTTTGTCTTAATCTATTTTTCTAAAATCAACATCTGAAATGTTCTAGAGGCATAGTAAGTTTTCATTATTAAGGAACAATTTTTTCCATGAGGCTCATTCACTCTGCAGTGCTTCCTGGTTGGCTGCTTTTGCTCATTACCAAGATTTTCAGAAAGCTTACAACAGTTGAAAAGGAATGTGATATGCAGATTTGTATCTCCTGCACACTCCAAAATCTAAGCTGGGAGGTCCACAAAGGTCCACAGTAAGGTGGTCTTGGGACCAAAAGTAGGAGTCAATAGAACATAGTGCTGGTTTTGCAAAAAACAAACCTTGCGTTACAGTGATATCTCTCAATTACTTTCTCCATGAAATTATGAAGGTAAACTGACAGACTATCTGCTTAATGTTCAAAATTAACTTCATTTTCAGATAAAGGGGTCCATAAGGATGATAAAGCATTATCATCAGCAGGCATTATAAAATCATCATTTTTACTGCCGTAACACAAGATCTCAATAATGAAAAATAAAGATCTCATTTTATTATGCTAAGGTAAACATTGCAACAAAGTAAATGACAACTAGCATGCAATAGTACATAATTTATCCAGAGTTATTTACACTGGGGTCATTATTACATTACCCAAGAGTCTGAACAAGCACTCCCTACACACACATCTACTGTAATCCAGTCCCAATTTTATTTTTAAAAGTATCAATTAGGGGGGAGGGGAAAAGGCAAATTATTTCTTGAATGCATCAATATTTCCAGAAAATGCTGTGCTTTCATATACTACATTGGTTTTCCTAGGTTTACATCTAGAATTGTGACATTACACATTCCATATTTTAGCTGCAGAAGAAAGGTTGCAACAATATTACATTAGCATAACCAATCTCAAGTTAACCAAAAAAACCCAAAACCATCCAACCCCAAAACTATTTAAAAAAAGAAAATGGAAGGAAAGCATACCACAGGGAAAGAATAAAAAGGAGAAGACATATTACTATGGTCTGAATAATGTCACATTCCATTATTGATTAAAATGATTTTACCATGACATTTCATTCATCAGATTCCATTTCTCATTACACACAAACCCTGAATATTTATCAAGCTTACATGAGGCTTTTCTTCTCATCAAGCGATGCATTTCCTCTCTCCCCTTTAAAGCTAGGTTATATTATGTTGAAGGGTCTACACTGTCTTTGAACTCTCTCCTTCTCACACTTGACCTTACAACCATCACTTTTTATCTCATTATAATGGATGCTATTAAGTATTTATATCTAACAAGGTGATTTCAATGGTTCATCCTTTTTAAACAATCCTGTGATCATTTTTGGTTAGCAGGAAATAAAGACATTTTATTAAATCAAGATCTATCTGCTACCATTCACTATTAATATTCTTTCTATTCAGGACATTTAAGACCTTCACCATACACAATTACAATACATTCTTGATGGTTAGGGATTGAATTCTCCAATCCTCAGACATCTAGTATTCACATTAATTTCCAAGAGTGATTTTAGATTTTTACAGAACGTAGACTCCATACCTTCATTAAAGAAACAGGTTAAAGCTGGAATGCATTATAGTGTTTTTATAGATGCCTAGGGAAAGCCAAAAGAAACTGCAGGTATGTAAGACGTCTGCTCAAGATTAAGTAAGCCTTTGTAACCACCCTTTGAAAATGTATTACACTGAGATATACTGCATATTAATGCTTATGATATCTGGAAAAGCATGTGAAACTAATTAAAACAAACAAACAAACAAAAAAAGAGGTTATCATGGTAAAAAAGTGGTGACATAAAAGGTGATTCTGCATTCTGTACAAGTAAACCTTCCCCAAACCCTCACACAGTAAAAGTATGCACAATACAAATAAAAGCATGTAAAACCTCATCTCTGATATATTGCAGCTCATGCAAAAGCTTCTATTTATTTCATTAGCTTTTTGCCAAATTTAACAGGATTAGCAGCAATACCATTTCACTTTACAGAGGTTACCTATAAGACAAAGTATTACCTACTTTTAATGCTAAACACCATGATGCTTTATCTCCTCATTGTTATACACATCACTGGACTTTATCACTACACACCAGTTCTGTTTGCAGAACTTTATCAAAGAACCTTCACTTTTCTTTTCCTAAGTAGACTGACATGTTTATGATCTTCTCAATTTTACTACTTAAAACAATTCACAGCTTAAACACAATATGTTGATGTATTGACTGGAAGAAAATCTCTTGACCAAAAAAATCCCCACAAAAACCCAAAACATCTAAAAAGTTTGATCTATATTAGTTCAATGATTAATCATTTGAACTTTCAGAAACGCTTTTACAAACAAGATTTTCTGTTTCAGAATCTAAAGTGCCAAATAACAAAGGTTTATTTTTTTCTAATATTTGTCCAGCTTTGGTAAAGAATAAAATCAAACTCAATTTTTTTTTAATTGCATTTTAAAAATTTCTGAATCCATATGTTTTGCTGTGTGTGAACTTGAGAAATAAATTAACATTTGACTAATATCAGAAACTCTCATCAGAACAACTAATTGTAGAGTTTGGTCTCAGAAATACAAGACAGTTAATACATCTTGATCATTTCCCATACAGGCTGAAATTTCAGTGCAGCTGGCCAGTTTCTAGGGTTTCCCAACAAAAAATCATAGCTGGAGTATGATGAAGTATAATACAACATACAGAAAGCACATGGCATGTAAGCGCATGTAAAAGATATTGCACTAGAATTTGACACTAACAGCTACATTACTTCCACTCCCAAGAACTAAAACAATCAGTTGTAGGAAACTGGCCACAGTAAAGCAGCGGTCGATAAAAGCAATCATGCCAGCTAAATTGTAGCTGAAGTCAGTGGCACAATTATTTTTATTTTTAAAGCAGTGACATACCAGGGAAAACATTCCACTGAAGATGAAGAGTCAGGGAAGTGTCTATAAAGCAGATCCATCTGGAAGAACAGCTGAAATAGTGCACAGAATGAATTTCCCTCTTTTAGGTGTCTTGCATAATTTCTTAACCCTTGCCCTTAGATTTCAACAGATCTCTTCAGTCTAAGGCTTTCACTGTTTAACTAGCAGCCCTAGACAAATACCTTAAAAAAGGGACCTTGGTTGTCTGAGCCTCCTAAGCATTAGATCTTTTTTAGAGAAATAAAAATGAGCCATTTTCCCCTTACACAGTACTTCTGCTTAATCTTTACCTTTCTCTTTAGCTGTCTTTTGGATTTCATCTGTTGATATTGCACTTTCTGCCTTCAAAATAGAAATTATTTGTGTGTTGGTGCATATTTATGAGAAACAGCAATGTGTAAGAACTCAAGCTGTGAGGAAGTCTTTACCCTGAGATCCCTGTGGTCCCTCAAAACTCTCCTCAGCTGTTGCAAACCCACAGGAGACCTATTTGTTTATGGAAGTGTGCCAGGTGTTTCTCTTTCATAAATATTTAATTAATCAATCTTGTGAGGAAAAAAAATGCAGCCTGCACTACACTCACAGTAATGAATATGTGTTAGCTGTCTCGATTTTTTCCCCTCAGAATCTGATTAGTTATGTCATTTGTAAAAGAAAGCGGATCTATTGTATTTCCAACAGGGAAGCAGAGCACAGTTGGTTTGGGGGGAGATGGTTGTATCAAATAAGACACAGAAAAAAGGGACTAGTCAAAACGATAGCTGTTCTGTTAGCAGAAAGGGGATGCCACAGGACAGTGGATTTTTTTTTTTTTTTTAATTTATCATGAAGAAGAGTCAGTTCAAAGGGCTGCATTTGCACAAAATCTGCTTGCCTGGGTATCAGGTCACCTCACTGAGTCCTGCTATTACGGTCAGCCAACCCCTTCTGAGATCTGAAACCCTCGTACCTCCTTTCACCCGTGACAACCTACTGATTGCACCTCAGTGGGTGCAAGCAGCAGTAAACCTGCACTCACTTGTAAAGAAAAAAAAAAAAAAGCATATCTGAGGGAATACTGGACACACTGATCTTGCAATTAGATCTAAGTGTAGATCGTCAAAGACTTTAAATTGCTTTGCATTTGCTAGAAGTGTAATTCCAAGCGTGAGGTGAGGAATATAATATCTTGATGTAGGGAAGACAAAGCTGCCATCAGGGTACGACTCTGAGGTCCTAAGCTTTCTGCCTAACTCTAGATGGTAAAAATCTACCTAAATGGCAACAAAGAGCTTGCTCTGTCAGAGATCTAACATGCTCAGGGTTTGCCTGGGGTTGGGAAGAACTAAATTGCAAAGCTGAGTAAATGTACTCAAGCTTTAACATTCATGCAGGATTTAAAACTGTGAAAAATCAAAAGAAACTTTAAAATCTGGCCAATGTTAAACAATAAATTAAAAATAATGCTACCTAAAAACACACAGTGACAATCACAAAGCAAAAGAAATCTAAAATGGTCTTTGGGTTTGTATTTTACCCTCATCTTCAGGCCTGCTTTCCTCCTGGATAACACACAATGGCTTTTGTCTTTAGATATGGTTACCATATGACAAAAAAAAAAAAAAAAAAAAAAAAAAATTTTTTTTTTAGGGAGTTGTNNNNAAAAAAAGTACAGAATTTTTCTTTAAGGAAGTGTGTGTAGCAGAGCTATACCAATATTAATTTTCACCTGCATGCAGTGTTATTTCAAGACTATTCTCTACAACATTTCTTCCTGACGTAAGTCACCTAAACAGGCATCTAATTCCTGTGCAAAATTCAGTTATTGCATAGTCAAAAGAACAATTGTGCAGAAATACTGTCACATTTAAGTGATTGTAAACCTCCCAGTACATGTGGCTGCAACATCCAAAGCACAGAGCACAGCAGGTTACATTTTGCATCGCGTCTACACTGCTAAATGAAAGAGGGCTGGGGGGGAGGTCAAGGTCTGAGTCCCTGATTATCCACATTGGTCAAGTTACTCACGAGCTTAGTTTGGGTCGCTCAAGATTTTTCTGTCCAAAACAAATCTTTTTTTTTAATTATTTGGGAAGGCATTTTAACAGGGGCCTAGTCATTGGCAGCGTGAACACAAACCAGCCCGTATGTTCAGCGCTGGGACAAGGGATTTGTTCCTTGTCTTCTTATGTAGCAATATACACGTATCCATCGTGCCTTGCATCAGGTTTAAAACACAAAAATGACAGCTGAAACCACCCTCTCAGAATCTCAACTTCATGGGGACAGGCTTTCACTTCTATAAATTGTTACCTAGGAATTAATTTTTTTTTTAAATTAAACAATGTATTTTGGATTTAGCAAAAGTCAGTATTTCAGTTCAGTTCAAAGGAAAGAGAGAAGGTGGAAAAATCAACTTAAGCAATAGGATGTGTGAATGTTATCCCTCCTGAGCAAGTCAAATTTAACCTTAAATCTCTGACAAAGATCTTTCCTTTATCCGTTTCAGTTTCTCACTATGATTTCAGTTTAAAAGTATAACATTCCAACACATGCTATATTTGTGTACTGGTAATTAAATGAATATACTGCACATGCATCCGTCATGCTCACTTTGTATAAAATATGTCATACCAGGTTTTGTTACTGCCCTCTGCTCTTCCATTCTTTGAATATCACAAAATAACATTTTTCTTTTAGGTAGAACTACAAATCCTTGAGCATTACAGGTGTGTTAAGCATCTCTTCCTTAGCCGTTTACTGTGATGTCCTATGAAATCTCTAAGAAGTATAGCTCCATATATGAATTACCATCCAGCCAGCTGTGTAAGTGTACAGCTCTGAAGCATGCGTGGGAGGTGGCACAGCAGTGTGGGGGTGCAAGAGGTTCCGGGGGCCATCAAAGCGTGTCTCCTACTCCTGCAGGCACTTCGGTACCCATTCCCCCTGCTACCCTTCCACCTATTTCATTGCTGTGCCTATTTCTCTTTTCTGTCCACTGTCAAACACACTTTCATCTAAGTTTTAATATTTTATTCAATTATTGTAATGTCTTTCTAGTTCTTAAGTCTTATTATTAAAAGTCTAGAATAGTTAATACTGCAAGACATATCATAATAGGAATATTATTTCTGTCTAAAATAATTAAGCCCTCATAATTTGACAGAACATTTTCTCACAATCCTTGTTGATTTCAGTAGGCATTTAATGGTATAGAAACTGGGAGAGGCATGGAAAATTGTATTTATCATCACCTAATAAGGCAATATTTTTACACCAATTCCTGCATCTAGGTAAAGGTAATAGTGACAACATAGCTCTAACCTAAGGAAGTTGTAATTACTGTATTTATATAGACATTTACTCATAAGCAGAAGGTTCTTACAGATGATGGTATACACTACTTACCTGTGGCTAATGGTATTTTAAGATCCATTTTGGGGATTGGACTAGTGCTGTCTGACAGGAATATATTTCACCTTTGCTATACATTTTGCAGAGATGGCTCACCACACAGTATTAATCTGGCTCATGTTTAGGCTATTCAGCTTGTAAAAACTTGAATCTAAGAACCTCTTGGTTTTGCTTACTCACACACAATTTACATCAGTTCAGGCTGAGATTTCTCCTCACATTTCAGTTACATGAGAAAAGAAGAATAAAACTGTCTAATATAATTTAAACATCACAAGTCATTCTATGTTATTTAAGAGTTCAACACTCATCCTTACAGTAGCAGAAGTTTCAAAAATCAAGATTTGCCTGTCTGTAATAATCTGAGATTCAAGAATGCACTTCTCTTGCAACTTTTACCCAAGTGCCATCCCTCCTGTTCTGGATTCTTTGTTTTTATGCACATCACACTTTCCCCCTTTGTTTTTTTGGTATGTATCTCTTTATAAATTGAAAGTGAAAGAGTACATATTTCTTCTCATTTTCTCTCCATTCAGAGCCCATAAAAAATAAACATGAGCCAAAGTTTCGAACTTGAAAACCCAATGTCAGTCATCTAAAATATGCCTAATTTTGAGCAATGAAGTATGAAAATAAATTCACCATTTCATAATTCCTTTCTGCTTTATAAAACGTCAGAATCAGTGTATGGTACAAAACTCTGCATCATATAACACAGATGTCTATTAAAAAGACACCCTTGACACTTTAAAGCATACTCTTCATTAGCTGATTTCAGTGTTTCCTCAAGTGATTTTTTAAAGGACCATCAAATACAAAATGATGGTGGCAGAATAATATGAAGTAGGATGCTTACATTACATCAACTAGTGACATCTTTAACTTGAAACATCCGACTGTACAAAATACCTTACTTTTCTCATAAACGTTCCTTGCATCTACATAACACAAATACAAATGTAAAATGAAAAACATAAAAATATCGTGGGAATTACCTTTACAAGCCCTTTTTCATTTAAGAGTCTATGCTTCACATTTACACCCACATGCTTTGTGCAAAATATAAACAAATTAAATCTGTGGAGACAAACCGTATCATGAAAATTAAGGGAGAAATCATAACAGACATTATCTTAAAGAAAAAAAAAAAAGACAAAAATGACAATATGTAGAGCTTTGTGGCATTGATATTATCTAAACTGAAGCCTTCTCTTTAGGTTATCATCTTTCTAAGGTTTTGTGAGAGATATTGTTTGAGACATTTGTCAAGAACTGCCTCGGAAACCTGAAACTTCCTTATTGTGTATGTATCCACGCTGTAAACCACCAACCTTCACTCCATTCTTCCCCCTGCATCTCATCCAGAATATATTTGGAATGGAGTTTAGGCTAAACAAAAAGGCTGACAGGGTTTTTCAATGGCAGACAAAGCAATATTTAGTACTGACTGAGGTCAGAGACAAAAAAGGGTACCTGTAGTGTTACAAACCTTATTACAAGTTGTCAGTCTTATTAGAAAAGCATGGGCATGTTTATGTTCACATCTGACCATGCTAATTTAAAGGAATCACACAAGAATAGGAAAGGTTATTTGGTGACATACGGGATCAGCTTCCTTAATTGTTATTCCTTTTTTTTGACTTTATGCTTCTTGACCTTTTTCAGCTATCCCAGGAGGAAACCAATGTGATCTCAAAGAAACATTCAGGCATTGGTATATTGTTACTCTGCAGTTCAACTACACAAGCATTCAGTTACCATATTTACATGGCTGGGGTTTCTTAAGGGAATTTTTGTTGCTTAATATAACTTGTGCAAAAATTTGTGTAAAGTTAATATTGTTAACTGAAACACAGCCTGGGAATACTATATTAAAATATCAATTCCTTCTGGGAAAGGCCAATAATATCAAGCTACTTAACATAAATGTTCACAGATAAATATCTGTCCAACATTACTTCAGCAATAATTATCATCTCAAAGGGTGCAGTTGTATTATCTAGCTCCTGAGTGGATAAATTACAAGGTCAGTCTTAGTGACAAAATGTATCTGCTATTGAAAAATAACGTAGCACTAGTTTTGATGCATTGTAACCTAGCATTCTTATGCAATTGATGTTTTCTTTCCATTTTTATTGCTTTAGATAAAATTAAGACTTGACAAAGAAAAACACCATCACTACTAGCGATGACACACAAGAAAAAAAATACATGGAAAACAATAGGATAGATTGGGAGGGAGGAAGATTATGAATGATAGTGGTGTGTACAGCAATAGATCCTGAATCCTGCTTAGGCTTGTATATCCTACACAAACAAAACAAAAACAGGATTTGTTTTTTTATTATGCTTGGTATATAGTGAAGTATAAGGCACATCTCTCGTATATCACCTACTAGCTCACACACTCAGTGGTACCCCAGCTCCAGAAAGACACGTAGCACCATTCACAACAGCATCAGCACATCTGCTTTTCATTAGCAGCAGCAAAACAGCGATCCTGGTGATTCAGCTAGTCATCCTGGTGGTTCACCCACTTCGGCCAAGAGGTGGTCACTTCACCTCCCTGCTTGTCCTGCTATCGTTCGCTCCCACGTCCCGCTGGAGGTCACTGGGACCTCCCGGCTCTTTTGTGCCTCTAGCTGTTACTCTCACAAAAAGGTAGAGACAATTTAATGATCAGTGAAAATGCTGGAGGAACCTGAAGTTGTACAGCTGGAGAAGACTGGTTCCCTGGCAATCACAATTCATGATGAGATTAACCAATGCGTGACAGAGCAAGTACTCCACGGAAAGGGTCCCTGCCCAGGGAGGGCACGCTTGATCCCTTTTTTACCCAGGTTACCAATGAACAAGCACTCCATTATCATCCCTCTTCACTGGCATCTGTCCTCTGCTCAGATGCTTTCTTTCAGAAACACATTTCTTGATTTAGATATGTTTTTGACCACACCGATACATATGAATGCACTGCATTTCAAGTCACATACTTCTTAAAGATGTTTCTCCTTCTGTCAAATTGGACTGAAATTCCAAATTTATAGGACCTGGATGGGGATAGAGAGGAGGGACTGCATTCTGATAGACAGGCTGAATACGAATCTTTCCTTGGGAAACAGGCTTAAAAGTATTAAGAGAAAAGACAGGGAGGATGACACACAGTTTGGAGCAGATAAGCGTGCTGAAGGGGCAATGGTTTCTTGCTGGAAAGCTGGTGTCAGCTAGAGTTGAGCAGAGGGAACAGACAAAGCCTTGTCTTTGCTGAAATCACAACAGAGAGAAACTGTCCCATTGATTCACAAATATTTCTATATATTTATATATCAGCTACGATTAGACAGTTAGCTTAGGCACCTGCAAGCAGACTGGTGTTAGTAATAAGTTGCTAAGGCAGGCTGCTTTTTAAGGCAAATTTTGCAACCTGTGCTGTGCATAATGCAACAATACAGTGGGACTCACTTTAAATCTGTTTCCATGATTGTCAATACTGCATTTCCTGCAACATAGTTCAAGAGTGACCCAGATTAGAAAGCAAGACATTCATAGATTGGAAGGCAAGACATACCTTTGGTGATCAGTATATCTACACTAAAAGACCTTATGCGCGCGGTTCTGATTCATGCTAACACAGAACTTTATAGTCACCCTAGGCTCAATCTAACAAAGAAGAAATTTCTCCACAGTGGAAGAGCACAGAAAGAAGTAAAAAATCACTAAAACAAAGATATGAACTTGACAGTAAGAGTTGGGGAACTTACACAGCTCCTCTATATACCACACAACCTCTCCTCAAGGTAAGGGTTTACTCTTAAATACAGTTTTCATTCACAGAAGACTAGCTTCACTCAGTCTTGAAACAATCAAGGATGGAGAAATATGATTTGAAGATCTGAGAGTCCTATCTTCTTCAAACTGTTACCTACAATCTGTATCTGCAACGGTAAACATTAAGGAAAAGGACACTTCCTATTTTGTTTCTAATCTTAGACATGATGCATTATTCAGTGGAAAAAATATACAAACCGGATCAGTTGTGCTCATGACCTTGTTTCTGGATGTCAGCAGCAAATTTTTAGAGTATATTCCATTGGAAAATGTCATTTTTGCAGAGAAAATATAACCATACTATAACCATACACGCTCTTATATCCATATAAATTATTCTAGAGAACATCTATACTTCTTGTACAACCTTAAAATACACAAGAAGTATTCTTCTGTTGTGCAATTCTTAAGAAGTATTAACTGTTTCAGTTACCCTCATTCTTATTTAGCATCAATGATAGAATTATCTGTTCCTTTATGCCAAAGGGTAATGTAATAAAAGTAGTACAAACTACCTTACAATATGTCTTTTCAGAGTTAGCGTTGACCAGGGTCAGACTGAGGATAGAGCTCAAGCTACCTTATTCTTCCTAATTTTGTAACAAACTCTACCAAAACAGCCCCATCATACATGAATAATTTAGTATGAAAGAACATTCATGAACTTAATACTGTAGTCGGTATTGCTATTACTCCCCATAACTATCAAATAAATAATACTATCTTCTCAAAGATTGGTTTCACAGCCAATTCTACCTATTCACAACTGAGACTTTCCTTGTAACTGGAACATTAAAAACTTCATTTGTTTAATTAGGAAAAGTTAGTTAATTTTTTTTTCCAGAAGTTGATCCGATCATCAGTGGTTTACTTTCCTGGCACAGTAGGGACATTAAAGCAAGACTATAGTAAGAAAACTAAAACAATGTAGCTATAGAATGGATATTTTTTGAATCTTTGTGAAAGATTAATGATAGTTATAAAAAGCAAAGCCTACTGATCTGTTA
Organism: Aramus guarauna; assembly: GCA_013400195.1. Classification (NCBI taxonomy): domain Eukaryota; kingdom Metazoa; phylum Chordata; class Aves; order Gruiformes; family Aramidae; genus Aramus; species Aramus guarauna. The sequence goes on from VXBL01006366.1 coordinate 738,698, forward strand.
TATGACAGACAGCAGCAAATAAAAAAGCAGATTCAGGACTATTAACATGTATAATTATATTCATTCATTCCTTTTAAAATTGCTTAAAGCTCAGCTGGATTTAATATTTCCTTCAATCAACAACATGCAGGATGTGCTGAAGAATAAATTATGATTAAAATACAGACAATATGAAGCAAAGAGATGTAGACCATTAATTTAATTCATGACATTTTCAACACCACTTTTATGAAAGTCATGGATTTTATTCAAATGGACTTTATAGAGCTTTTGAAGTAAGCAGTCTTTGAAGTTCCTTCTTTATTTGTTGTTACACTTATCATGAAATGTCAAAGAAAAATGGTTTATTACTATCAGAGGTGCTTTATTACTCATTTTAGGGGGATTATCAAAATGAGAATCTCCATCCAAGGACAGATTTATCAGGTCATAAATTTTGCACATTATTTTGATAATAAAAATTGGCATTGTAATTATCCATTTTCCCCAGATACTTCCTCTGGAGGAATAAAAGCTGACAAAAACTCCACCTTCTTATGAAAGTTTGACTCAGCCTACGCTCATTTTTCCTGCATGATGAGGCATATAAATTGTTAAAAAAAAAAAAAAAAAAAAAAAAAAAAAAGGTGAAATTTATATTTTTATTACCCATAAAAAAAATAAAAAAAAAAAAAAAAAAGTTGAGATTCATATGTTCATTACCTATGAACTAGTCTCTGTTATTACAGCAGCTCGAATAAATTTACAGAAACAGTTTGAATTTAAAAGAATAAGGGCTTTTCATGCTTACTATCACTATTAAGAAGGTTTTGAACTGTTTTCACAGTTTGATAGTTATAAGAGTCAATGATGTTTAATCATAAGCAAAAAAAACCAAAATCTGGGTAATTATCAGTTTAGTCAAAAATGATCCATTTCTAGAATGGATTAGGCAAGGAAATATTGGAAGGAAAGAAGATACCACTAAACTTGGAAGAATATTTTATATCTCACTTTTGCTTCAGTGTCAAATGATAGAGATGTAGGATTTTATCACTTTCTGTCCAAGGTTATTAGGACATTATTAGGACAGAAAAATAAGGAAGATGCACATTAATTTGCATGGCATTCTCATTTGGGATTAAAAATTAAATTCTGAATCACATATTAGTAGATCCATTACAGCAAGGATATAATAACGATGTAAACATAATGAAATTTTGGGTTTGGCCTTGGACCTGCATGTATGGTCTACACGCATGCCTAAGCACAGAAGATACTACATGTGTACTCTAGATGTAGTCATACAAAACTATGCAGCTAATACTGCCAGTTCAATACAGTGTAGATTCTCACAGTACTAAAGGGAATGGGGGCCGGGGAAAGGGTGGAAGCCCTTAATAACCTACAAATATGTACCTTTTCAGTGGAATGCTGCTTCTGAATAAAAAAGGCACTTAATTAAGAATTCTGAACTTTACTCAACCTGGGCACAATTATATTCTGCTGAAAAGTTATATCATTAAATAAAGCATTTTATAACATTGAAAGTACCGATGTCATAGTCATGCTATTGTTTGCTGGTTAACAGTACTTACCCTTCTCTTTCAAAATGAATATTTTTGTCTTTGCTTTCTTTAGGAAAAGGATTGTATGGCTATGGAGTGTGTATTTTATACATATGTTTCAATTCTCTCTATTTATTGAAACCTCTTAAGATCCAAGCAGAAAAATGAGATTAACTCCCTGTTCAGGTTTTTTCCAAGAACTGATGCACATCAGGATCAGCAGGCAATGTCTGAAGGTACATACTGAAAAGGATGTAATATATTTAAATGTGTAAGAATAACAACAGGATTGGATGTTTCCAATTTGTAATGGATCACCTCTCACATCACAACAGAAAATAATGATACAAGTTGTTGTGCAAAATCTTTCAAAGACTCTTTACCCTCCCCCCCCCCCAAAAAAAA
>VXBL01006366.1:740691-755447 GCA_013400195.1 Aramus guarauna
AAGCTGCTTTGAAGGTCTAACTCTATTTTCCCGAGCTCTGCAGTCTTTTGCCATTCCTGGGTAGGAACCTGAGTAGGAAAGTTTCAGAAGTGAGAAGTGAGTGCAGAGCTTAAAAGTTCTTGAAGTAAAGTTTTTAGACGTGGAAACTGAAAACATTCAGAAAGCCTGGCAAAACTTTCTCAATCCTTAGAAAAATTTGTGGGCAACAAGAAAAAAGCATTGTGGTCTCCCCAATCTTTGGCAATTCAAGATTCTTGGAAAATAGCTGAAGAATGTAAAGGTAGACTCCCAAATTACACATAGAACATTTATGGCTGTTACAGAGCACATTTCATAAAGGACTGTTTGGTGCCTCACACTGAGATCAGAATGAGAATGCAATTAAGATGAACAAAGAAAGTTTTAATTTCAGAATACCTCCCTGTGACTGTAAAAAACACTGAGCCTGGGAGAGCCTGAACTGGTGCTTGCCAGCTGCAGCTCCCATCTGAGGACAGATCCCCTCCAATACCCTTTCCAAAAGCTTAGCAAAAGTCATGTTCTTACAAAGTGGTGATGGATGAGTTTATATCTTTTTTTTTTTTTAATTTAAATTTTTAATAATTATTAAAAAAAAAGCAGGTCAGTCTTCATTCTCATGAGAGGACTACATGATATCTAAGTCTTTGGTTTGGATCCTATGGGCTCAGGGGGTGAATGCCAGCACCTGTAGTGCAGCAGGAATACATGGCCCCCTCTTCAGCCAAAGGGGGCTCAGTCCCAGCTCTCATTGAAAATCTGCAGTTTAGTGCTTGCATCAGTGAGATACTTTATAAATATTTACCATTGATTTCAGTTATTAAAATAAATACTACATCGCATAAACCAGATTCAGAAAGTAGACATTTCATTCTCCTATGCCAAATGGATGTCAGTCATTACGAACAATAGATCAACGGCCTCTTTTGGCTCCAAATGAAAGAAACATTCTGGAGTTGTTTCTAATTAGGACACCATAAGTTAAATGTACTGCTGACAGTCAGTCTTGCAGATTTACAGGGCATTCCATACTGAGAGGGATGAGGAAGGTGCAGAAAAGTATATGTTACAGTAAAGACAGTCAATAGTGCTTTTTAAGTGGCAAGAAATAAAACCCTTTTGTAGGAAAATATTCTGTCTAGGCTTACCATAGGCTTGCAAATGTCCACTGAAATCAACAGAAATATTTGTGCTGCAGGGTTCTGCACAGAAAAAAAAAGGTTGCCTTAATTAGATGTATGAAAAACAAGCACATGGATGTGGTGAGTGAGTGTAAATGTATTTTGTGTTGTAAAACTCAGATCCTGATTTGGAAGGTTTTGATCTCTGAAGTTTCAGATGGCTCATTATAAAGTCATACCAAAATCTGAACAGATTTTCCAAACAAGACAGGATATGCAATTTGGGTCCCACTCTACACCACCCGTTATGTTTAGTACTAACCTTCAAACAAACAATTCTGTATCTTCCCATCACTGCCTGAAATTTCCGTGGGGACAGGGAATACAAAGGAAATCAAACATCCCAAATGTAAAGTCACAAAGCGCTCAGGAGACTTCCAGTTGAAACTTTAGCAAACATGTTGTTTGCAAACATTTACATTTAGCAACATGCAAAAATATTAGGTTTTGGTATATGAATTCTGAAACTAAAAATTGACTTGAAATGTGAGTAAATGGAATTTTAGATCATGTTTGTTATCCACTAAATAATTCATTGTTTCATTTTATACATGCAGCCTTTAATTAACTTACTGACTCAGAGGCATGATACTACTAATCCATTCATTTCCCCAAGCCCACAGAAAAGTATAAAACATGTGTGGGCACAAGCAAAAGACTGGGAGATTATTAAGAAGGAATTTTTAATCAGAAAACCTCAGACAGCTGGATCCTCTTCTCCCAGCTAGGAAGACCAGCTTGAGGAGTGATTGATAACACCTGTTAACTACTGGCTTTTTCCTGAAGCTGTTGAGTCAGAAGCCTGTACAACTATTTTTTCTGAAATACTAGTCATAACAGCACAAAACAGATAATAATAATTTTGAGTTACAAGTTTCTTTTTTAATTAGCTGTATGTATCAAACACCCAATTTCTGCTTGACTGGAAAATATATTTAGGAAAGTAGCTTCTAACATGAGAAGTAAAAATTGGATGATTTGTTCTAATACAGTATGTATCTGTACATATACACATACGTATATACATATACACATCTGAAGAGGACGTGTGGTTGTTATAAACCTATCGTGTCTTCCATATCTGCAAAAATATTCAATCTTTTTCCTTAGACCAACCTCATCTACTCATTTACCTATGTGCATTACAGACATCTTGGTGCCTTCCCCTTCAGGGAAGGACGGCTTTTTTCACCAATGAAATACAGGACAAAGGAAAAATGAGCAATTTGAAACTGCACTGGCTTCCAACAGCATCCAACTATATCATAACAGCACATAAAAATTATACACCAAGTATTGGGAATAAAAAATGAACGGTTACAATACCATTCTAGTAGCTAATCATTTTCCTTTCGTCTGCTTCAGAAAGGGTAGGTCATTTTGCTTAAAGATCTCTTTTCACCATTTTGTATAGACTTAAATTTCACTCATGCCTATATTGCCTTCTTTCATCAAAGCAAGGCTTTTAATAAAAAATTACCCATAAGTGTTTTCTGTGGACATACACTATAGGAGCTAGAGACAGATGTAATTCCTCCATTTTCCCCCTTGATCCTAGTCTACATAATTAAGTATCAGACTAGACAATCCCTTAGGTCCACTCATTATTCCAGTCTATTTAATACCAGCATATCACTCTGGGATAGGTTACCGTGCTCTGATAGGCCTTAAAATATATAGGCTAAAAGATTTAGAAGGTAACTGAAGTTGTGACCTCCTTCTTGGGGGAAGGGAAGGGGCATGAAAGAAGGGATAATTCAGAGAAATGTGGCTTAAGTAGAGCACTAGAGCTATAACCCCTGAAGTTATTTAAGCCTTTGTCTTTTACCAGCTTCCAAATAGTCCCTGCTGGGTGAAATCTCCAGTTGGCCTAAAAGACTTAATCACCTCTGGCTGGATGAGTATTAGCAGTTCATTTGCATAAGTACTTGTCATTATCATTAAGTGTGTTTGCTTTCAGATATATTTAAGTCCACATTAACTCCTTCTTGCCTGACATTAGGATCTCTCAAATTGGCAGTGGCTGCATTGCATTTCCCCTGTACCAGTCCCCTACTTAAGACATATCCAGGACAGCTGTATTCCTTAAATACTCAGCAAAGGAAAATGATTCCATCTGCTACATGAAAAATGTAAGACACACAATTTCTGTACAAAGTCAAGACGTGGTCACACAGAATTGAAAATACAGACTCTAAACCATAATACAGTAACAGTAAATGGGGTAGAGTAACCTACTTGTCAGAACACTTCACCTGGTCTCAGCAGACTGTAGTTAGTAGTCATAGCTCTACATAGTGTTGACAGCTGCTCGTCAATAAATCAAGATTTAGGTAGCTGCAACAAGCAAAATTTTAAGTGCCTGCAACTACATGAAAAGTTAAATCCTAGGGTTAGGTATCCAGACGCTGTATGCGAGGCACAGATTTACCTGGAAAACTAAGGAGCCTGTGACATCCCTATAAGTTTGATTCATTGTATGGGCATATATTCTCCTGTGATTAAGCAGAGCTGAACTGCTGAGTGCTTTCCTTTCTCTCCTCATTGTGGTTGGCTTCATGCACCCCATCATGGACACTGTGGGGAGGGGACACCTCAGGAAGAAGAATCAAAGAGCTTCCAGCAGAACCAGCAGCGCTATGGTCTACGGCTGGCAATCCCACCCTTCTCCAAAGTTGGAGGAACTCTGTCCTCTGTGATAATCCTGAGCATGGACCTTATCAAGCATCTCCCTCCTTTTGTCCCAGAACATGAACGTTTTGGACTTTCTAAAACAAAGGCAACATTATTTACCTGCTGGTTATGGTAAATGACCAGAAGGAGAGACCTGCTTCTAGGGCTCATTTTGTAGTCTTCTAAAAATTTTAAATCGGTGAAAAGAGAAGCGATCTTGAGACCTAGGACTGAAAACCAGAACCTCTCACAAACATGAAATATCTGTTAAGCTAAAGAACCACTGCTTTTTCATTCGATTTCCTTCAGGGCATGTGACTCCTGAGAGCCCTTTTTTCTACCTTGTTTAGGAGACCATCCACCTTGAAAACCTTATTACTCTGGCTAGAGAACATTTTCAGAAGCTGGAGACAAGGGTTTTAATTGAAAGAAAAATTAAACCTTGGTGATCTTAGTAAAACAGCCTAACGATTTAGCTACTGATACAGAACTTAATGGCTTTACTTCAAAAACATTTAAGCATATTTTTAAAACCATATAGCTAAAATCTATTTAAAAAAAAAAAGCAAAAAAAAAAAAGCCTTTTCTAAGAAACCATTTTCATCTGACACGTTCCAGAAATGTTCAGAGGTTACATATCTGATGGGTACTGAGGTATGAATCTGTGTAGTTTCTGACTTAGTTTTACAGAAACAGGCACTAGGTCAGTTCTAAGCTTGCCACATAATATTTAACTTATTAATGGGAATGGATTTAAAAGAAACTTAAAAGAGATCTTCTTAGCAAGATTAGACATCTCTAAACATTTCCTCTCAACATCTGAGCAGATTTTTGGACCAAAATTTTTACTTCAGATGTCATATCCCCAGCTCATGTTTCCAATATAACTGTTTACATTTCCTTGCTCTCCTCTGACAATGAACAGAGTACTGCAGAGTCTGTTCCTGTAATGTACACAAAGTGGTATTTCAGACTATTTCCTCACACCTGTTTAAGTCAATGGTGAAATTATTCTTTATTGATTCCTGAAAACCTGGGTTTCGAAAACTTGCTATGATTCTTAACTCAGGGAGTTTTCCTTTCTGTTGCAGTGACAAACCATGTGGTAATGGCAGCCCCAGGCTTCCCCAAGTAAAAGTTAAGCAACAAACATCTTGAAAACCTTTCTTGCATTTTCATAGCATGAGACTTTAGGCAAAAAGACTAATATCATCTGTCGTTATATCAAACTAACATATTATATATTCAGGTCACATTAATAATTAATATCCTACATATGGTATAAAATACACATTTTTGCATCTATTATTTTTCTTGAGAATAACATATGTGAACTGTATTTTGCACGCAGCTTTATTTATATTTTTGGTAAACTACACATCAACACATGTTTATGCACTGGGAATGGATGTTTTTAATAAAAATTAGTCACACTCAGGATTCTTAACTCATTGTTTTCTACAGTTTCACTCTTAGAACATTTTTAGGCATGAACAAGAGGAGTCACACCCCTTAAAATGTTTTTTTTGGGGTTTTTTGTTTTTGTTTTTGTTTTTTTAATAATATCCCTTCCTCCCTGCCGCAACAGTCATCNGTTTTTTTAATAATATCCCTTCCTCCCTGCCGCAACAGTCATCACAGAAACCAAAATTGGAGGGCAAAGGAAAACAGACTTGTTTAGAAATCTTAAATGGGTAAAGTAAATAAAATTAAACTTATGTGGTAGAAAGCTATGAAGTGGAATCATAGTCTTTGGAGGAGTTTTATCAATGTCTGAGTTGGGTGTAATATTGGTTGGCAAGTTTTCACATACTTATTTCCAAAATGGAAGAGTAAAGTCCTCACCTCTTGCAATATTTTCCTACAAGCAGAAAGTCTGAACACATCTTCCTGCTTACGTTAATGTGCACTAGGTCATGCATGCTTTCAACAATTCATATTAAATCCAAGTTATCTCTGCATGTACTTGTGATAAGCTTGTAAACCTGTAAACAACATTCATCAGCATATTCACAGCTGAAATTAATTTTGCACCTTTTCCACTAACCCTCTGTTTCAAGGGTCTTGTAGAAATAATTTCCTGATAATGTAGAAATGTCAGTCATATTCCCCAAATTTTAATGTCAGGCATAGTGACCTCACTTTCTGAAGATATCACAAAATACATTTTTAAAGCAAACAGGATTTAAGATTTATAAATCTAAAATGAATGTAGTGAAAAATAACACTGGGCCAGATAAATTGCCAGCACCTTTGGTAACTGAGGTAGCATGAAAATTTCTGCTTCCATAATTGTTCACAACACAGACAGACCCCTGAACTGAAGCCTGTGTAATATTGACAGAAGAGCCTCCTGAAGCATTTCCTCGTTAGGGATTGTGAACATTTTTTCAGTTAAATTTTTGTTTCTTAAGCTCTACCTGATAATGAACAAGGTACGACAACGTTTCATGTCTGTCATTCTCGAAATAATCTAAATAAATCAAATGCATCAAATAGAACTATCAATGTGTGATTTATAAAATACTTCTTATTAAAATAGTGTATTTTTTATTTTAAAATATGAAAGGAAAAAAATCACATTTTTCTACTGTAAATATAAAGAGTATGATTGCTGAATAGAAATGTATCTGAAGGACAGCAGTGTATTTGAAGCCATAATTTTCAGAATAGAAGAAAGGTGATCTTTTAATTTTTGGTTGTTTTTTTGTTTGTTTTTTTGTTGTTTTGTTTTGTTTTGTTTTTTAATTTTATTTTACAGGTAAGACACCTGGCCACATCACATGTACAGAAACTTCCATTTGGGAGCCAGACACTTTGTTTGCTGGAGACAACTCTTGTTCTATGTTCTGCAGATGAGATTGATAAAAGACAGTGATAACATTAAAAGATATACATTGCCACACATCTATATTTGGCTTGGACACAATGTCACCTCAGCCTGTAGCTCACTATACATAGGTAATCAGTCTAAAACACAAACCAGAAGACAGTGGAAAGTCACAGTACATTTTTTTGCCTGATCCCTACAGTCATTAGGCTAAGTGTTTCAGAAAGGAAAATTCTAAGCTATGAAGTGTATTAATTACCAATAGGTTTCTCCCCAGAATGCTTATGCACTTCAGTCTCTACACATGTTAAGCACTTCAGGATAATAATTAAAAAAGCTATTTTCTAGACAACAATACTAAAATAAAAATAAAAACAAAGCACCATTAAGTAAATGGCTTTTTACCTAATGGCAGTTAACTCCAGTCATTAGGTAAACTATATTAATGCACATTACTCCTTATGTCAATAATTTAATATTCCCCAAAATAATTTACACAAACACAGATAAGGATTTAAGAAAACAGAAGGAGGAATTAATCTAATGCTCCCTGAGTCAATAAAGGAGTCCTGTGAAGGCAGTTCCAGTTGTTACTTACAAATACAAGAGAGATGGGTTAGGGTAGTCACGCATGGATTTCCAGAGGGAGAAGGGAGCTTTAGGTCTCCATAATTGGCATCACCAAGTGCCACAAATCATAGTGACAACTGCCAAGTTTATGAATTAGGAGCTGGAATTAACTTCCCCAAATTTGGATCTGGCTTGCCATTAAATATCAAATTTAGACTCCTAAGTACTGATGATATGTGCCATTAGATATCAAGTTTAGATTCATAAATGATAATGACATAGATGGAATAATTAATACCAGTGAAAGACCAGGTCTGTGGTTAGAGAATGGACCTTTCCATGCTGTCTACATAGATTCTCAGAATAAATGAAAATTAATATTATGTTCTCCATTTTCTAACAGAGAGTGTGGTATGATAATGGCTTTTATTTTGTCTTAAAAACTCTGCATGGCAATTGAGGATGGAGGGATCCTGCAGCTGTAAATTACCATACTTACTGTCTAAATTAAAGTGACAGCTGTATTGCAATATACTTTTAAAACTGTGATATATTTATCAGGAGAACAGTTAAAAAAGATGCCACAATTGCAGCCGGTGCAGAACTGGATAATCTCTAAAGGAAGAGATAAGTCTCATACTTCCTGCAAATACCTCATTCTTCTCTCTAATATCATTCAGATTGCTTGAGCTTAAACTGAAACTTTGGGAGTTTTCTTTTAAGGGCCCCATGAGAAAAAAGGTATGTACCGATCAATAATCTCAGGTTGCAAATTCTGACCCTCTCATTCTGATTCATGCCAAAACGCTGCAAATGACCATGCCAGGAAAATACTACTGCAAACTTGTACTGTTTCTCTCCAGTTGGAAACTTTTGCAAAGGTGTGCAATTCCTTCAGTTACTTTAATTAAAAGGCTCTATAAATCATAGTAACACTATAAACCTCACTTTGCCAGACTCCTGAGTTTTAACAATTGGGTTTAATTGTTTTTCAACAATGTCTCCTTTAGCATGTATTAGGTACAAACAAATTTTCTTACGCAGCAAGTGTTCTATTGCAATGGCATTGGGTTTTTTAATTATTCTTTTAAGGTCATTTAATAGTCAGTACAAATAGAAAGTCATTTCCCCTCGATTCATTTGATGTCTCTGCATTATTTATTAGTATACAATAGAGAATTAATGTATCGTGGCCCAAGCATGACCTAAATGTCTGTTCATTCTTACTCTTTCTTTAAAACAACTTTCACTTTTTTGCCTTCCATCCTTAAATGTGTCCCAAATAAAGCATGTCTTGGTAACCTCTCAAGTTCTCCATCCAGTAATTAAAGTTTTGGGGTTTTTAAAGTAACTGAACATGCTGTGCAGAGTCGTCACAGAGTGCAACAGACAGCTTTTAGCACAAAAGGGAACAGCACCATCTTGATCATAAAAGGTGGTTCTCTCACTCCATTTTACTGGGGAAAAAACCCCAACATAACATTATGCTCTCTTCTAACCTACTTTTGACTTTTCCTGTGTAACTTGTAAATGAAAGAAGACTTAATTCCTGTGATGCAAAACAGATACTGTGATATTTGAATCAGAGGGACTGGAAGAATACATACAGGTGTGTATTAAAATTCAGAGAAACGTCCTTGTCTGGGAGTCTACATCTTCCACTTTCTTAGTGCTACATCTTGCATTCAGATCTGAATGTCAGATTTTCCATAGCACAATGACACTTCAAAGCAGCACTTGTCTCTGCTCAAGTAATGTGATGGCAGAATTAAAGGGATGATCCACAATCTGGTGTAAACTAGAGCTCATTAAAAATAAGAACATTCTCCATAATTTTAAGGTGAAAAGATATCTTTTATCAGGCTTTAAAATTTGCATTAGTTTTACAGGAAGGCAGCATCTGAGCTGTTAAGTAAGATGGTAGCTGTTTGGACATGCATGCTAACATTCTCTGACCCTGCTTCTACTAACACATGTGGGACCATGTGTACGATCATGCCTCAGTCTCATGGCAATATTGAGAAAATCACCCCACAGAAACTGATAATTGTCACAAGAGGTGATGACATAGAACCTAAAATTTTAGACAAGGTGATTACTTCTAAGAGTAACCGGTCAAAGAAACCGCAAGGGAAAAAACAAATCTTCATGAGTTCTGAACAAAGCACAGTGCCTCTGGTTCAAGATGAAGTTATTGAAGAAATACTCTGAAATACTCTAGCTACTGTTATCTTCAAAGAAGCAAGTGAGCAAAAAATCCACTGTAGTATATTAAAATTCAAAGAAGGAAAGAACATAAGAATAAGAAATCTTGTTAAAAGTAAATTGAAAAGCGCCAATTAGATGAGACCACTGTAAAGGACACGGAGCCTATCTGGAAACAGCACATTATAGGTTCAGGGTATGCCATGTATTAACTACAAAAATCAGTCTTCAAAAACACATCACAAAAAATCAAAACCCAAAAGCCAACTAAAGAAAAACCTAGAATAAATAAACACAGTGCCTAGTAAAAGTAGAAAGAAATCCTTCTGAATTAAGAGTATGGAAATCAAAAGCAAGGAAAACAGAGAATGCATAGTATGAGGCAAGTTAGATTTAAAATCATGGGCAGACCAAAAAGGTTTTGAGAAATAATTTTCCAAGCTCATAAAAATGCCTATAAAACCCTGTTCTAATGCATTAGAAGGAGGAACCAGGCAAGGGTTTGTAAGGTTGGAAGATGACAGAAAAAAAGTTAACAAACCTCTTTGTGGTCATCACCACAGAAAAAAAAAATTCCCAATTGCAACTTTCTGCATACAGAAAAAGTTGAAGAAATGGTCTCAAATGGAAGTGTCAATAGAAGTGGTTTTAGATAAAATGAACAAAACTTGTACCTAGTTGTATGGGATCAGTCCACCTCACTGGCTGCTTACCTACTCCATATTTCATCAGTTTGTATATGAGGATGCTACAGAAGACTGTGTCAAAGGCCTTAGTAAAGTCAAGATAAAGAATATCCACTTATCTGCTCTCATCCATTAAGTTAGTTACCTCACTGTAGAAAGCTATCAGGTTGGCAAGGCATGATTTCCCCTTCATAAATTCATGTTGGTGGCTCCTGGTCCTCGAGCCTTAAAGAAGGTCTGGTGGTCACTAAGGTCAAATCCCTGCTGTCAAGATCAGCTACCCATTAGGCGTAGCCCTAAGCACAAATTGGTACACCCAGGGATTGAGGGTCCCCTTCTTTGTGGCGTCTCAGAGAAGACCTAGTCTGTCTCCTTCTTATCACCTCCGGCACTGTGCCCTCCTTCCACAGCCCCTCCACTTAGCCTCTGTACTAGTGTCAAGAAGAATGGGGAACTCACAGCAGATCTTGAGGAGGGCTTCAGCAATGGCTGTGGAAGTACATGTCCTACTTCCATACCAGGGAAATCAATAAAAAGCATTATAAAAGATTAGATTTACTGGATGAAAAGATAAATTTAATATATTAGGGAAGCAATAACCATCATCTTTTATGGAAAGGAAATAAATCTTAAAAAAATCTACTGGAATTCTTTGGGGAAAGTAACTGTGGATAGACAAGTGTGATGAGGGCAATATAGACCACATGGATTTCCATGTCACTTTTGACAAAGTTCCTCACTAAAAATTTCTGGAGAAAATAAGCTACAAAAGAGACAAGAGGTATGGCCAGGTCATGAATTAATAGAAGTTTAAACACAAGAAACAATATAGCCAGTATTTACTGTAAGGAGAAATTTACTAGTGGAAGCACCCTGCAGAGCTCTTAGGTAAAGGCATCTTAAATGGCTTTAAACTGAAAGAGGGTAGATTTAGATTATATATTAGGAAGAAATTCTTAACTGTGAGGGTGATGAGGCACTGGAGAAGTTGTGGCTGCCCCCTCCCTGGCAGTGTTCAAGGCCAGGCTGGATGGGGCTTTGGGCACCCTGGTCTAGTGGAGGGTGTCCCTGCCCATGGCAGGGGGGTTGGAACTAGATGGTCTTTGAGGTCATTCTATGATTCTATGATTCTATGTTCAGCATGTCCATAAATAATCTGGAAAGAAGAGTGGATAGGGAGATGAACAAACTAGTACTTAATGATAGGTCAAAACTAAAATGGACTAGCAAGTCACAAAATGTCTAGGTAATAAAACAGTAAATGTACTAGATGTGCAGCAAAACCAACTTCTACCACCCAGAAAAGAGGTTTTGAAGATCTTGTGGATATTTGTCCATAATTATCATGTTGCTCTTTTAACCCAATTAAAAAAAAAAAAAAAAAAAAAAAAAAAAAGGAAAGAAAAAAAAACCAAAAAAAAAAAAAAAAAAAAAGGGTAGAGAAGTAATACACAAAATAGAAAGAAGGGCTAAATACAAGGATAAAGATGTTACAAAGTTTAAGTCTTTTTAACTTTTTAGGAAATAGATAACTTTTGGGAAAAGAGCAAGAGATGTCTGGCTGTACTGGCATAATTTCTAAGAAACTGAAAAAATTTATATGGTGAGTTAATATGAAAGATTTTATCTTCTTCAGAGTACAACAACTAGGGGCATCAAATTAAGTTATCACAGAGCTGTTTGGGAAAAAAAAAAGAAAAAAAAAGAAAAAAAAAGAAAAGAAAAAAAAGAAAAGAAAAAAAAAAGAAAAGACAGTACTTTTTCCACAGGATAGATAATTAACCTGTGGAGCCTTTTATCACAGGATGTATGGGATGTCAGAATCTTAATGGGTTCAAAAGCAGTTAAAGGAATTTACAGAAAGGTTTGTGAATAGTATAAAACACAAATATGGATACCTCTACTTCAAATGTGAACCTCCGATTCAGGAAAGACTGTAACTACCAAAGTCAGAAGGTTATAGCACAGGAAATATCATTCTGTTTTTAGACTCTTTTCTTAACCATCTGCTAATGGCCACGTGCAAAACAGGGGCCAGTCTAACTGGACTTCAGCTCGAGCCAGTACAGCTGTTCATACATTCTTTAAAATTAGAAATTAATCATTTCCCTAAAGTTCGAAATCCTGTAACATTCCAAAGCTCTCATTAAGATAGTTCATTATGAATTAGCTTGAAGACTGCAGAGAATAAAGAATAATAACAATTCTGTGGTAACAAGCATACTTTATGTATTTCTAAAGAAGAAAACAAAACCTTCAATTAGTAGCAGCAGGGTATGTTAGAGGTAAATTGCAGTCCATTTTTTTTCCTGAGGAACAAGTGGGAATTTAAAAAGCCTAATAATTGATTAATTCTGATCTATACTTCTATTTAAAAACTATGAAACTCTTCTGTAAGCTTTCCATCCATTATTGCATTCCTAATTATCAAGGTGAACATGTTAAATTTGCTTTATCTACTCTTTACCTTTAAAACAGCATTTTCTCACTGGATTTCAGCTAAACACAGCTGGAAACTCTAGATAAACGCAGACATTTCTGATGGAGACCAAAGTGTCTCTCAGATGTTCCCTCAAATGTGCTAAAAAAGCTACAAACTGAGTCACTTCCACAGTAATGGGATTAGAAATAGCCTGCAGGGAAGCATGTGCCAAATGGTGCCAACTAGCAAGGATTATAACAAAAAACTGTGACATTATAAAAATACCTCAGAGTGAGGCTCTGGGTGGTGGAATTGCAACTTGCCAGCTCAAAAGAATGTGTCTCATTAAAATGACGGGAGTATGCCGAAGCAGTGATTTGTGCAGAAACATGATCCTCCTGTTAGCTGAGTAGCTAATCTTTTTCAAAAACCTTGTCAGTTGACCATCAAATTCATAAATGTCAATTAAGGCTGAAAGGAAAAAAAAAAAAAAAAAAAAAGGAAAAAAAAGATGGTGAGAGGGCATGGTAGGGAAGAGAAGGAAGGGAGGTAAATTTGGGGAGGGCTTTGAAAGATTGCATGGTTTTTTTAAACTTCAGACATAAGGGAAAAAAAATGCATTGCAATATACAGCAAACGTTAAAAACAAGCAACCTTTTTAACCATCTAGCCTGTTTTGGAAAACATTTGGAAACAATACATTCAAATTAACTCTTGGGTTTCCAGGGAATTTCAAAGGAGCTGAAAGCCCTTGTCTGATAGGGACTGTAATAAGCATTGTGGGTGCTCAACACTTCTGAATCATTTTGCACATAAAGGCTGAGAAGATTGCTTAGGGCACTGATGCCCTAAAGTGCCGTACCTACATATTAGAGCTATGTATGAGTTTTACTCCCTCTTCAAACAGGTTTGAATCTTGTAAAATGCCATTATTCCCACATCTCAAGCCAAATGCGTTGTTGGGATTTTTAAATCTGAGAACTGTGTTCGGGCATCGGTTACTGTCTGGAAAAGTGACTGACAAAATCCCCGCCTGTAGAAAGGGAAAATTAACCAGCAGCTATAGTAGCACAGCCTTTGGATGAGCAGCTACTCTTTCCATGTGGAAGAAAACAGATTGGGTACTAGTAGGAAAAGACTGTCCCCTACCAGACATGTGTCTACATGGAGGCACTCAGCTCTGAAATACCTGGGTCCACTCCTCCCCATCTTAGACAGGAGAAAGGCTGAAGGAGAGGAATATTTTGGTTTCAGCAAACTCTTTCCCTGCCTAGAAACAGGCAGGCTGTATCCTGTTTCTGTTACGAGTATCATGTAAAATGTGTAGGGGGAAAAGTGAGAGGTAAATTGAATAAAATCAAGCGAGAATCCTAGCTCATGCCAGTGTGTTTGATTATATTTCTGCTACTTCTGTGAGAAAATTTCTGGTTTAGGATGACCAGTGTGCTTTTCACACAAGCCACCATACCGTATCTCCTGAACTAAAAAAGGAATGACACTGTCTCATTCTTGTCTTTTCAATTATAAAAATAATTTGAAAAAAAATCTTCATATAATCACACAATCACAGAATTGTTGGACCTCTGGGGGTTATGTAGACCAACCCTCCTGCTCAAGCAAGGACACCCAGAGCTGCTTACTTAGGACTATATCCAGACAGCTTTGGAATATCTTCAAGGACAGAGACTCCATAACCTCTCCGGGCAGCCTGTGGCAGTCCTCTGTCACCCTCACAATAAAGTAGTGTTTCCTGATGCTCAGAGAGGAACTGCCTGTGTTTCAGTCTGTGCTCACTACTGCTGGTCCTGCCAGTGGGCACCACTGAAAAGAGCCTGGACCTGTCCTCCTTGCATCATCCCTTCAAGTACTTACATACATTAATAAGGTCCTCCATGAGCCTTCTCTACTCCAGACTGAGCAGTTCCAACTCTCTCAGCCTTTCCTCATAAGACAGATGCTCCAATCATCTTTGTGGCCCTTCCCTGAACTCACTCCAGCATGTCCCTGTCTTGTGCTGGAGAGCCCAGAATTGGACCCAGTGCTCCAGGAGTGTCTCACCAGTGCTGAGCAGAGAGGAGGGATCACCTCCCTCCACCTGCTGGCAACACTCCTCCCAGTGCAGCCCAGGATATCATTAGCTTTCTTTGTAGCAAGGTCACATTGCTGGCTCA
>VXBL01006367.1:0-37386 GCA_013400195.1 Aramus guarauna
GTCACTGACATAGAGGGTGACATACTCTCCTTGTCTACCCTGCCTGTCCTTCCTAAAGAGCTTGTACCCTTTATTATATTTCTTTAAAATATCTGTACAGCTAAAATAGAGGAACCACCATTTCGGCCTATAGTTCAGAAAAGCAATATTGTCAGGTGTCTGATAGCTAACAAATATGATAACTAATCATTGTACATAGGATGGACACCTAGATGGAGTACCAGACTTGCATGCTTAAGTAGAAAGAACTCTATATCCCCACAATGCACCAACAGTGTTTTTAATGACAGAGTATCAGGAGAGAATATGTCCCTGGAAGGAAGCAGACGGCTCTTGGGTAAGTAGGTCTCACTGGAAAGGCAGACTCGAAGAAGCTTGGTTTTATGTATGTTGCTTTCCTAAATCTGTAATACTTGAGTAGCATGAAAATAGAATTGGTTGTGTTAAGAAATGAAAGTATTGAATAGGACCTGGATTAAAAGCCACCAACTGTGCCTTTTTATGAAAAAAGATAAAACTAGATGAGAAGCTTTGAATCTGTTTGTGTTTTTGCAGTCAAACCTGTGTTCTTTTGTTTTTTTTTTTTTTTTTTTCTTTTTTTCTTTGGTTGCTTTTTAACACTTACTAGTCATACAGAAGAAAGAAGAGCAAAGATTCAGAATGTTGCTTTTTCCCATGGAGTTTTCATAGCCTAACTTGTCAGGCAGAGTCATTATGGCACACAACAAACTTATGCCAATGTCTGTCTGTTTATAAAACACTTTATTTCTTACAAAACAAAAAAGCCAAAGCCAAAAATGAAAAAAAGAAAAGGAGAAAAAAAAAAAAAAAGAAAAAAAAAAAAAGGCATAGTTTGGCTAGCTCTGTCCTTCCTTGCTGAGAAATTGGACTTTTCATGCAATTGAAAGATAGATTTCACTTGAGTGCTTCAGCATTTATTTAAGTTGCTCAGGACTTACCTGAATCCAGATGCCAGTCTGATTTTAACTGCCTGCTCCACTCTAGACACGATGTCTTTCAGGCTAATGATCCCATAGGAATAAAGGGTAGGAATATAAAGGACACATAATGACAGCCCCCACCGGAAAACGTACTCCTTCCAGTCCTTCAGTGCTTGTGTTCTAATGTCTCAGAAGCCCAATGTGCACACAAGAAAGCAACAACAAGGGAAGTGTAGAGAAAGATTTTGGTAGAACTGAGCCCTGAAGAACCACTAGGTAACAGCAGTCAACAAACTAGTCCCTATGAATATCTATGAATATTTACAAAAAATAAAACCCTATAAAATTATCAATACTAAAATAGCTAAAATTAATCTTCAATAAATCTATTAGGAATTCCTAAATACTGTATAGTGGCATTAGTGTACAAATCTATAGCAGTTACCTAATTAATCTTGTTGGAAGATAAGAATCCTTGATCCAGAACTCTTGTATTTGAGATACTTCTTTATATTTTAATTTTAAAATAACATTCAGACTTAATTATCTTTGCTGATATTGCATAACTAACAGCATGACAAAGGTTCATGGACAAACTATATAAATAAATTTTTGGGGTTCCCCTCCAGCACACTTAGCTGCCTAGCACTTTAGCAGTTCTATTGTTTGTACAACAACATTTTTGCAAAACATATTTTAAAAGTATCACTGTTAAAAAAAATGTAAAACATTTAAGGGATCAGTGTTTATCCTACATTAAAATCTTAAAAATCTTAAATCATTTCAGATTTTAAAAGCTCGTGCATAATTATCTGTTATAAATTGTATACTATGCTTTTGGTAATGTTCCTAGTACTGATGAACCACATTCATAAAGCAAAAGACTCCTTTAAAATCAGGAAACATTGCTCATTTGAGTCCATACCCATATTCTGTGTTTGGATGTGTTTTTTTCCTGACTACATGGCTGTACCTCAGAGCAACTATGTATGAACAAGGAATATTGTCAAATCTCAGTATTAATTCTTTTAAAAATGTAGAATAATAGGGTTCTAGTGAGAAGATTGTTTAATGAACATTATAATAATAAAAAAATGCGCTCAGTTCTTGAACTCATTTAGAAATTAAGAGTAGAAAACAGTTTACTTCATACCATTCTGTGATGATTAAAAATATTTTAAACTTAACTTCTTTGTTTCTTACAATTGAAACTTAGGCAGCTGAAAGTTAGGTGGTAGGTTTTGAGACTAGTACCTAAAAAAGCTCAGACATAGGTGCAGCCAATGCTCTTCAGAATCAAACTACTAATTTGTGCTGGCTGGTGCTTCATAGTAAAGCTGAAGAAACCCTGCAAGAGACAATTAAGACATAACATTGCCAGACAAAATTTCCTCCTAAGTCTTGACAGTTAGAGGTCAGTCTGGCCTGAAATACATGGATTTATATCTTTCCCTTAGGTCCATTATGTTGTACATGGTTAGAGAGCTAAAAATGAAAGTTAAAATTCAGTTTAGCTGCGGTGTGGGATCAGTTAGAATTCTTAATTACATTGGCCCATATCCACAGAAAGATCTGGAGAATGTAGGTGCTCAAGGCTGAGTCTCATCCTCTGTTTAGCATTTAGGTGCCTTAAGGTCACAGTTGCAGCAATTCAAGCTAACAAAGTTCCTTCAGGATTATTTCTTCTGCCCTGAGCTTTGGTGGTTTTCATTTTTGGGTTGAGCATCTTGTCATCCTGTGTCTCAGAGCTTACAGACCTTGGTGTCAAAAACTCTGGACAGAATTTATGTGGCTCAAACTACATAAAAGGACAGATCACTATAAAATGTTTTGAAATAATAATCCTTTCTATACCTAGTCCTGCCATTGAAAGCAATAATATGTCTGCAGGTATTGCAAGTGTATGATTAGCTCTATGAGAGGTCTACTTTGAATCACTGTAAAGAAATAAGGAAAAAATTACTGTTCAGCAAATTTTTCCCTGTAGAAAAGACAGCTGTTGTATTTGGATAAGAAAATATTTGAAATCAGGTCCTCCACTGACTTGAACAGGCAGTGTTCCATTTCACTTAAGGAGAGAACTACTGTTTTGGCTTAGATTAGGCAAAATCCAGGGTTTCATAAATGTTTAAAAGTACATTTCTTACAAAAGTTATTTACACTCTCATTATGCCCTTCAGTAGCCTAGTTGATAAGAAATTCAACGCATTTTAGAGAAAGAGATTGTAACAGGTTTAACTGGTACCACTCTTCTAGATATTACAGTGTTTGAACACTGAAAATTCTTACAGTAATAAAATAATCATAGAACAAGAAATTTTGTTACATTTTTATTTTTATTAAAAGTTTCAGTAGGTCTTTGACCTATAGCAGAATGGGAGAGAGTGGGCCCTGCTGGAAAGATTAATTGTAGCTTGTAGTACATAGCCTTATCCTAAGAGGTTCCTTTTCTTAAATAATATATTAGTTGCAGATCTAGACATAAGCACAACATTTATCTCGTGTTCTGTGGGGGAGCAGGATGGATTGCTTCTGCATTACGTTTACCATAATCTTGCAGTAAGTATACCTTTAGTAAGTTTATTTCAATTTCCTGGGATGGTGGATTGTGGGCTTTGGGAAGTACTAAAGCGTGTCAGAAAAGGCATGTGGGGTACTGATGAACTAATGAAGAGGGAGGAGTGTGCAGAAGAACAGTTTCACAAGTGGTGGAATTTTGGACATCTCTGTGGATATTTATTGTCTGATGCCTAATAAGAAAATGAATGTCATTCTCTGCTCTTAACCTGAGTGCTCTCTCCCTCTGGCTGTCTGTTTTTACAAACCTCATAGGAAACTAAAATATTTGAGATCATTTCTCCCTTGCAAAATTTTGTTGAATTCAACAAACACTCTCAAAGTCGGAGGGAAACATTCAAACAAGAGTTTTGGTGTTTGGGGTCGAAGTGTGTAAATAAAGCTAATAGTATAAAGTTTACTTCCTCTAAGTAGTCCTGTATTTTTTCTGTTTTTTTCTAAGATGATAAAGACATCTTCATTGCAGTCATGAAGGAAAAGTCTTGGGTTTAAAAAGTAGCAGTTATTGAACTGTATGTAGTTTTGAAGCATATGATAGATATGTATTTTAAAGTCTTATATTAAATCATGCAGGATTTCTCATAGGTTTGTGGTGCTGTTTGTTGGGGTTTTTTTAACTCAAACACACTTTATGAAACCCAGATGGTTTTGCATAAAAGTCCAGGTATAATCCTGGTAATAATTATCCACAACTATTTGCATTCTCTGCAACCTGTTGCTTAGTCTTTCAATGGATGTTGTTTCTGTGTCTTTAAAACCTATTTCAGCTCTAGGACAGCATAGCAATAACAGGAAAGAAAGCAGGTAGCAGTCTGAGGGGGCAAATTAGGGCAGATGCCTGTAATGTTGCATGTGGCCTTCCCCATCCCCGTGATTGTGCTCCGTGATCCCAGGCCAAGGTCTCATATGACACAGCTGCATAACCTTGGCTCAGCCCAAGGGTAAACTGTAGAGACAAACCACACAAGAAAAGAACTGTAAAACTGCAGACCGAGGTTAGTTTGTTGAAATGGGCATGCATAGCAGGTCAAGGATTGAAGATGGGAAAAAGCACTGACATAGAAACATATAAAACGAAAAGGAAAAAACAGGTAGTCAGAAGGTGGTGACTAAGCAATGCCACGGAGCTGTTGCAGGGAGTGGGGGAAGTTGCCCCTTCCTCACCTCATTGAGGACTGCTTGCATCTCTTACAGTGGTGGTACTTACAAGGGCATACTCATGCATAGTCTAGTATGTTGTTATTCCTTGCTGTCTTTTTTGTGTGTGTTAGCTACTATTCAGTGTCTTTATATCTGCTTTATAATCCTGTCCTATGTATAATTTGTGGTATACTGATGCACATGAAAAGGTACTCAGACAGAGTCAATGAGGCAGTAAGTGAGTGGAATTCATGTCAAAATTTACAATTGCCTTGTCGATCACTAAAACTGGCAAGATTTTGCAATTAGAAATGCTCATTTCCTCTGCTGCTTTTTATTGAAGTCATCCTTGCTAATGTCTGGTATGAATATTTTTCCAAACACATTTGCAGTTTGTAATATGCAAATACAAATAGCACTTTGGTTTTGCTCCTTCATTAAAGTAGTTAAAGACTTAACTACTCCAATTTTCACTTATAGTTTATTTTGTACCTGAAATCTTAACTGCCATTCACTTGGGAAAGCAAAAATGTAAACATGCAAATCGTTCTTTGAAAAAAGTGAGTTTATAGCTGTAACACAAAAATAAGCACCAATTTAGACCTCTATTTTGCACAAAAGTCTTTTAAATCTGAAAAAAAGGTAAGAATTGGATTTATAAATCAAGCTATGTGCAATAGACTACTTCAGGAAAATTCCAGGTCAAACTCACATCTGTCAATGTCTTCAGAATAAAGCCATCCTGGATATTGTAAACTTAAGAAGTTTGGAAGCTTGAGATATTGACCAGATAAACCATTCCAATTTGTAGATACTTACTGTGATGAAATTACTTTTGAGGTCCTTCCCCTTAGCACTCATCTATTTGCATTAAGGAGATCTGCTGCAAATCAGAATAATTTATTTATTTACCATTTATTAACTTGTGGTCTTGCTGAATGTTATATTAAAGGCACTAGTATGAATCTGAATAGCAAATTAGTGTCCCTTCAAATCTGATATGAATAGGATGCTGACAATTTTCTTCAAATAAACCATGAATTGTAAAACAAAACTCATGATGGTTTAATAGAAGAAGATTGCTAATGTAATGTTTCTCTCATCCAGATAGTATATATTTCAGGTAGTTCACTTTCTTTACATGCATAGCATTGAAAACAAGGAAAAAAGAGGCTTTCTAAATCAAAGCATTTTGCAAAAACTATGAAATATCATGTTTAAATAAGACAGTAGTGTTACTGAATTCCAAAATAAATCTGCCACTAAACTATTATTCATTGGGTTTATTATTGTTACATGTTTCAGATTTGCATTATCTAAAACTTCCTGTCAATTGCACAGAATACATGATTTCAAAGAATACCTTGATCTTGATATGCAAGAAAATTATAGGTGACAATTTCCTTGAATTTTAAAAAGCAATCTTTCTCTGATATTTTCACAAGAAATAAAGTATATGCAATGTTAATTCTTTAATAAAGTATACCGATCATAAAAAATAAACATTTTTATGAAGAGAGATTCCAGAGGAATAAATTACTAAAGTGATTGAATAGACACTCAAGTTTGAGGATTTCTTGAATTTTGTTTTAATGAGGATTTCAAAAAAGAAAAATAAAGATCTATCCAAAACACCATCTATATAATAGAGAAGATATTTACACATCATTTGTAAATAACTCAGCAGACACTTGCAGACAGCTTTTTGAGACAGTATAGGATTCCACAAGCAATTTTGTTTATTGTCCATCCTTGTTTTCTTGTAAAATGGAGCATTTATGAAATTAATCTCTGTCCTATGCTAAGATCATATGGAATACTAATATATTTGTTAATAAAAATTGTCTTCATGATAAATATTTATCAGTGGTCATCCTTATTAAAAAAAACAGGGACCTAGGAGGATTTACAAAAGTTTTGGAATGCTCTCAAAATATACAGGCAATATATGTATCAGCCTGTGTATTATAGGCAGTTTAGAGTCAAGAGCCAAGTTTCAGCAGAGCTTGGTAACCTAGCACAGTTAACTTCTGAAAAGAGAAGACTCAAAATCAGTAGGTTAGACCAAATACTATAAAGAGTTTATACATGTCTCTCCAGGCTGTTAGGGCTCAGAAGGGTCTTTCAGCGGAAAGTGAAATGGAGGACTTGCAAAAGACAAATGAATTAGTTTGAAAATGAAGCAGTATTATTTTTCTGCTTTTGACATTTACTCATGGGTAGCTAACTACTCTGAGTGCCTAGAAGCAAACGCATGGTACATAAAATGAGAATACTCAACCCTGTGCTGTTTTCAATTCAATAACCATTTAATAGATGGTAGACATTGTAATAAAGGAAGACCTCTTTCTTTTGGGCCACAATTCAATCTTTCACTGGCTGTTGGGTATGATTAAGAAATGGCTACTCTAAACAAGGTTACCAGGCAACTAACAGGAGGTTTCTTATGTTGCCCCAAAACATCTAAGTCAGTTTTCTTTTTCAATATTCAGGGACATTTCCCTATCAAAAATATCTTGGTTATGTACTCTTACATAGTTTTGAAATTAATTACTTCATACTGTCATTAGGATAATGCAGTGACTCATTCAGTGCCTAGCAGATGTTTGGAGCACATGTTTTACTGATTGGGTTTTTTTAGCAAGTTTATAAAGAAATAATGTATTGGGTTTGTATGGCAAGGTTTTGGTAGCAGGGGAGCTGCAGAGGTCGTTTCTGTGAGAAGACACCGGAAACTTCCCCCATGTCCAACAGAGCCAATGCCATGCCAGACGGCTCCAAGACGGACCCACCGCTGGCCAAGGCCAAGCCCATCAGCAATGGTGGTAGCACCTCTGGGATAACAGAGTTAAGAAGTAAAAAAAAAAATTTGCTTCATAAGAAGAGCCAGGGAGGAGTGAGAAGATGTGAGAGGAACAACTCTGCAGACACCAAGGTCAGTGCAGAAGGAGGGGGAGGAGGTGCTCCAGGTGCCAGAGCAGAGATTCCCCTGCAGCCTGTGGAGAAGACCATGGTGAGGTAGGCTGTCCCCCTNGGAGTGAAGTTAAGCCTGGGAAGAAAGGAGGGATGGGGGAAAGTGTTTTTAAGATTTGGGTTTATTTCTCATTACTGGACTCGGATCTGCTTGGTACTAAATTAAATTAATTTTCCCCATGTTGAGTCTGTTTTGCCCGTGACAGTAACTGGAGAGTGATCTCTCCCTGTCCTTAACTTGACCCAGGAGCCTTTTGTTATATTTTCTCTCCCCTGTCCAGCTGAGGAGGGCAGTGACAGAGCGGCTTTGGGGGGCACCTGGCCTCCAGCCAGGGTCATCCCACCACAGATATGCATGCTATCAAAGAGTCATGTCATAGTTAATCACAGTGCTGTTTCAAAAAAGAAAGTGGTAGACAGAAGGAGAATGTTTTTTACAACAGGGGAGCTTTGATAGACTGTACAAAAATATAACACAAATTACAGCACATAGACACAGGTCAGAAATCCAGTGAGTGTTTCATCAGATATCTTTTGGTTTTTTAACATGTGTTTGTAAATTGTAAATTACCAAATCAAAATTCTAATGAAGTGCGTGGGGGTGTGTGTGTATTATTCAGTTACTTTATTTATTAGCATTATTATCAACCAGAATTTTCTGATTGGAAATGTATAAATTTAAAGGTCACCTTTTTTAAGCTTAGCAAATTTTAAATGTGTCAAATAAATGTTAGTAATCTCTCTGTCTGTCTGTTTGTGGAGAGTTTCCTTTTAGCCTGGAGAATTTGACATTTGCATGGTTTAAAATGTATGGAAAGTTCCTGAATTCTAGAAAGTCTACTGGTATTTCTGAGCCTTCCCATTTTCCTCTAAGTGTCCACTGTACACTTAGGCTGACATATATTTCATAATTTCCAGATCAGAACTGGGGCCCATTGCTCACAGTAATAACCTTGATTTATTAATGTGGTGCTGGAACCTGAATTTTTCTTTTTACTTGTTTTTCAGAATGGAAGGAGTGGCAATGCAAATGATTTTAATACTTGCCTACTGTTGGACAGTAAATTTTATTATTATTGGGATAGTAATATTGTACATTATTCCTATTAAATGATTCGTTTTCTTCCTCTGAAATAGACTGTTGGCTTATCCCAGCCATTTCCTTATTGCAACCAAAGGTTTACCACATGCTTCAGAAGTGTCACAGTGATATTTTATACTTCATAATACTATATAGTCACTGTAAACTTGTTTCAAGAGAAATCATTCTGAAGAGCAACTTCTTTTAAGTTCACCTATATATTTTGAGCACTTTCTACTTTTATACTTTTCAGTTGTAAAACTTGTCATACAAAAAGCAGAAATAATTAGATTTTTTTTATCCTCTGCTTTTGAACAATAAAAGTGCAGAGACAGTGAAATTTACTCATAAATTATCAAGCTTTGAGGTTGAAAGTCTATATAAATGTGGAATTATACACAAGTATCCATTCCTGAGTGTGGTGAGCTATAAAGCAAGGAGACACTTTGATCACAGAAACACCAACATACAAAATTAATCACAAGTACCTCTTATATCTTAAACTCACTCCAAATTCTAATTCAAAGTTAGTTCCAAATTTAGAAACTGTGAAGAGCTCAGTAGTAGCAAAGGGTACTTTTCCAGTTTTACAATCACCTTTAATACTGTATATAGCTATGAAGGTCTGACAACTGTTTCCTGGAAGCTTATATATTTGTGTGTAATTTTTACTACTCACTTTGATAGGGTAGTTGTGTGGCTCTGAACAGACAAAAAACTGATGCTATTTGGTTCCTTGCCTGACTCTTCCTGGGGAATCCTTCTGGCAGGAAAGCAAAAAAAAAATAAAAATCTGCCCGGGTGAGATAGAAGAAGAAGATATAGGGGTAACAAGGTAACAAAGTAAGAAGAAGTGACATATTACAGGTCTGATTAACTGTGTATTTATGAATTAATCAATTAATTTATTTAAAGCCTGCTTGGCAGGACTGTGGGCACTATGGAAAGGCTGACAGCAAGATATGCAATGTATATCTGTCCATATTTAGGAAAAGTATAGAATGTCATTTTTGTATGGTTTCTTTCTGAATATGGAAAAAAAAATAAACAAACAAAAAACAATAGAAGAGTTTGTGTGCGAGGTTTATGTTTTGCCTCTTCAGGACTTGGTGATTTTCATGTGGAAAAACACAATAATAGATGTGCCAGGATGTGGAGGAGGTGGCACACCTGAGAGCAGGATGAGGAAAGGGCAGGGACATGGAAGGAGTATCCGCTCGTGCCTGAGCCTCTACAACAGGAAAGATGAGGCACTTGCTGTGGCATGCCAGCCGTGGCGGGAGCGATGGTGGCTGCAGAAGAGCGCCTGGGGAGGAGGCATCGCTCCGTCTAATAACTGTCTCGAACTGGAGCCCAAGGTCACGGATGGCTCACGCACACTGAACTGCTACACAAACGTCCCCAGGCACACACTGCTATTTCTTTGTGCTTTCAGAAATACTGTGGTCCTGCCATGCTTCTGCTCTTTGCTTTCTCACAGCGAGGTCAGAAGGCCTTATCTTGACTATGAAAAGAAGTCACTGGTTTTTTGGATCAGATCAAGTCTAGCTAAAATAAGACAAGGTTAACTGAGCTAGAACTATTGCACGCTCATTATGGTGGGAAGAGACAAAAAAAGGAGTATATAAAGTCTGACCCTGACTGCTTTATTTCTTCTTGTAGATTGTTCTGTAGAGCTCTTTCGTGTGAGTGGCTCATCCAGTACTTGAAAATGTCACCTTTTACACTTAGCTAGAAAGGAATTTCTTCAGGCTGTTGTGTATACAGGGTTTACTGAGGAGTCTGTTTTCTGCAACTTCTAAAGAGAAAGTTTACCTATTTGTGTTGTGAAATACAAGAATAAGGAGAAGCTGTCACTTTTGTGCTGCATGGTATATCTAAAGCTATGGTTTCTATTTCATCCTGGAGTCTTTTTTTCTTTTTTTTTCCCCTCTCCTTTTTTTTTCATGAATGTAATTTCTAGGGATTGCCAATGTAATTGTTTCATTTTTACTCCCAGGAAGAGCTATATTTTTTCTACTGTAAACTAGTTTCCCCTAAGGTGGGCGCGGGAACACTTGAGAGAGGTTTGGGAGTCATAAACAATACCTTTCTATCATGACTACAGAGTCACAAAGAAAATATGGAAATAGAGTGTTGATCAGTGCTTTGATCTGCAAAATCAAAGAGGTCGCAAGATACTAGATTTGTTTTCATCATAGAGGAAATTGGATTACAGTCGGGTGATTCAGTTCTGCTGAAGAAAGCTTCCTTTTCTTGCCAACTCTATGGGCAGTAGACCCTAGGGGACTGTGACAGTTTGTGTGCTTCTTTTTTTAAGGATAACAAACCATTTTTAATTTTGCCTTCATAAAAGTCCTTATTTCTGCTAACCAGAACAATTTACATTAAAGTGTCTCTCAGATTTTCCAATTGCATGTCTCCTTTGGAGATTCCCATGCAACATTGTGTTTCTTTATCGAAATGGGAGGTTGAAATGCATCGCTGCCTGGTGATGCAAGTCCATGCACTGGTATGAATTCCACACCTAGGCTGAAAGCCACTATTATGCCGTAGGAGATAGTAAAATAGAAATGTAAACAGAGATTAAAAGACGCAGTTCCTCAGTTCCTCCCTAAAATCTGCATCTCTCTTTGTCTCTGTAATAAAGATTGTTCAAGACTCGGCAGAGTAGTACACAGTATATGTCTGGAAAGCTGTTAATTTCTGCAGGACATGCAGTAAACCTAATCATCAATCTTGTTTGACTTGAGGTCAAGCTATTTTAAGGTGCAGCTTGAAATTTGCTCCTGCTCTGACATCACTTGAGCTCATCTCATGTTTTTTTCTAGGATTCCTATGGCCAATTGGATTGCACTGGTCATTCCATTTTGTACCAAGACAAATATTAGCTATATCCTGATAACGTGTGCGGAAGACAGGATCATGCTCATGCACATGCATAAAAATCTCAGTTGTCAAAAATCCCTATGAAATACATCTTTTATTCAAACTGAGAGCCAGAAATCTGACCCAGAAGCTGGGTTAAAACACTCAAAGGCAAAGGAACAGAAAAATCTCTGTGTTTTTTCTTGAGGTTCTGCATCAGTACTTGCAGTTCAGTACTGCTCACTACTCAGTCACAAGACATTAATAAAAGCCCTGTGCAAAGGGAGCATTATGTGTTCCTTAGTATGTCTCATGGGGGTTAAGCTTTATATTGCTGCAAAGGCCAATCTTTTGAGAAACTTCCATGCTCAGTGTCACACAAAATTTTTTTCAGGGCTACAAGTGAATTTTGTATGTCAGTGGCCTAAATATATGACATTGCATAAGACTTTGGCAAGCTAATTGCTTATTACAGAGGAATTTAAAATGAGTGTTTAATGAATGAACACTGCCTGCTTAAATATCAGCTTATGGCATTGTAAATCAAGGTTACTGTGCTTAGGTCGTGCAAGATCAGGAACTATAAAAGTGATCCTCTATCTCAGTGAAATAATCATTTTAACTTTGAAGAATTTTAATTGAAATGGACTGAAAGAATAAAAGGCTTTTATTTCAAACCTGTATTTTCCAGCGCTTGCCTTCAGGCCACACAGCTATTGTGGAGGAAGGAGGAAGTTATGAGTACACGAACATACAGATAAAGTCCTGAGCAGCCTGGTGACCCCACAGCTGACCTTGCTTTGAGCAGGACGTTGAGCAAGAGACCTCCTGATGTCCCTTCCAGCCTGAATTATTCAGTCTTTCTGTAATTCTATAATATCAAATAAAGTTCAGCAACAATACTTAAAGCTGAAATCTTTCAGTCGTATTCTTTCAACATATATTTTTAATTTACCTGAAAATATAATTTTTATCTGTAATATTTTTTCTCAATCCTGGTAGTGGGCTAATGTATGTATTCATATAGATAATATCTATGTCTTCTGACTTGATGACAAAGCATTTAGAGATAGGAAAACCTTCAATCATTCCAAAAAAAGATGCCTCGCAGCAATCTATTACATCACTAAGCTTATGGCTAATCCCCCAAATCCATCCTTAAAGGTTCAATTTAAAATGTAAGCTGCACAGAAACCTGTATCTTCTGGGAGGTTGCTTTTCCAAATGAAGTTAATTTATTTTTTTCCTGATTTATATTACACTATCGTTAAAAATAAATAAACAAACAAAAAAGAAAGAGACCCATATTTGGAGACTTGAAATTGCTTTGCTATTTTTTGCAATGCTGTACTTGTTCTGGTGATGACAAAGGAAAATAAGTAGATTCTATGCTGCTCACATCTAGGATTACTATGCACTTTACACTAGCCCAGAATTAATCCTAGAACTGAGTAAATATAGCAAGTCAAAGAAATAATAAACAGGAAATCCTATGCAGCAGTATTTTTTCCAATTCTTAATCTCCACAAATCAACACATTCAGCTTTTAAATTGTTTCAGGTGTTCCATCCATTTAGACAAATATTATTTATCTTAAGAAGCAGAAACAGAAAGATGGTCACCAGTGTGCGTGAGTGTGTGTGTGTGTGGAGGGGGGAGGGAGCGTCCAGCTTTTCCTGCAAATTTTGGAAAAAGCAAACAGTTGCGCTTACCCCTCTATAGATATATCCCTAGATAGGAAGTCCACACTAATATTCTACCAGATGGACAAGGCACATCAATACTTTATTAGAAATTACAACCACAATACAGGTAGACAAACCTGAGCTAGTACTGATCTGGATAAAAATGGATTGCACTACCAGCAGAGTGGCCGGTGGTTGGTAACCCCGCGCCTGGGTAAGGACAGTGCGGTTTGCGACGGGGGCCCAGCCCTGTGTCCTCAGTGCTGAGTGACAGCACGTCCTACCAGCGGTTACCTCACTTCAGGGCTTTCCTTGTGGTGACCAGAGTAAGAAGGAAAGGGTAGTGGTTTAGAGGCAAAATGAGTATTTGCACCGCTTTTTTCTTTGTATGATACAACCTTATGACAATAGCTAGCACGTCAGTACCATCACAGTAGTGATCTTAGTGTTTTTTAAAACTCTTCAATGAAATCAAGAGGAGTTTCAAAGCTACCCTTTGCATCTTGTGACTATAAAAGCTTTCTGAGATAATAAAATTTAATTTAAAGGGGAAACGTCCGTGTAAAAGGGAAAAAAAAATCTATGAGTACTTTTTTTTCCCATTTGGCTTCTAATTTGAGTGATATTTCAAACATAGGAAGAATTCTTTTGGATAGTAATTTAATTTATATTATTTTAAAGATTTATCCAGTTCATATTCTGTGACAATATTTTAAATGTCATGCAGCTGTAGACACCTCTGTTAAATTTTCTTTTTCAGGGATGTCTTATCAACAATAAAGGAAAGATACTTCCTTCTTCAGCCTCAATATTAAAAAAACAACCAAAACAAACCAAAACAACCTGGTCCTAGAATATCCTCCTTCCACTCCAAAGTCAAGTGAATCCAATAAATCTTGCAGAGCTGACTAAATTACATCTAGACTTGAATTTCAAAGCAGACCTTTTTTGCTATAATATACAAACCAGGTATCCCTAAGGGAAAGAGGAGTTTTGAAATTAATCCAACAGTGTATCTCAATTTCCTTCACTAGTTCTTTCTAGGTTGTAAGTCTGTATGAAGATATAGGCATTGAAAATAATCTCCAGCACCTCAAACTAAAAGGAAAAGAGAGCAAGCACAAAACATAGACAGTATACTCTTAAACATCCACACATGAGGGTTGTCTCTCCCACACCATTTTCATCACTCCTTGCACCCTACCTCCCTGTCCCAATGAACCAAAAAAAGCGTTTGTGAAGTATGTTTGAAATTGAAGTTATTGCCAGTTACAGGGTAAAGAAGGAAAATAGCAGGCAACAAGAGAAAGCAGGATGACATGATTCAAAAAACAATCAATTACAATTAGAAGTGTTCAAAAGAGTATGGAAATTAGCCCGAGCAAGCGATAGCAAATGCCAAATGCTGCATTAAAAAGCACACACACTAAAATAAACAAAACAACCCACTGCATGTTCAGTGGTGCTTTTTTCCACTTGTGATTCCAGAATAATTTTTGCCAGAACCAAAAAATGTAACAGATTAATGATTTTGGTATCATTACTCCAACCAGTTTTACTGATCAAAAATAGGGCTACATTAACTGATAAATTAGATACACTGTTTATTAGACCACTTACCGTAACTTTAAATTGAAGAAAGTGAGAACTAGATCATTTTGTGAGCTGAGTGGAAAACTATCACAGGGTTAAAAAGTAGCACAGAAGAATGGGCATCTGGAAGAAAAAAATTGATAAGTAAGGTAAATCTGAGAGAAAACCTAGAGAAAATTAGACTTTACAGAGAAAATAAGTAGCTGACAGTTAAAAGCATCAACCATATAGCACCATAGCTAAAGAACCATTATGTCCTCTGCAGGTGAAGGAAGACCATGGTAAAAATGAGGGAACTTATTTTTTTCTGCTTTTCAAGCAAAGACAAGTCAGTGTTCCTGACAACATCTTACTTTCTAGCTGCTTTTACTAGACTGTAGAGTAAAGGGCTACTTTCAGACAGAGGCTTGTTACATGTCTTCCAAGTAATAGAGTTCCTGATCAGTGTATCTGAAGATTCAAAAACCGAAAATTTAGTCTTTTCCTTTATTTAAAAAAAAAGAGAGAGAAACAGAAAAAAAATCTTTTAATGGTGAGGGAGAAGAGAAACTTTGTAGAACATAACAGAATTCTCTGATACTGTATAGGATAACAGTATAAAGGTTAATGAAAATTTGGTATATTGACATAAGATGTAGGTTAAATACACCACCTTCTAATGACTGATTTAAAAACACGTGGAACCTTATTGAAGTTTACATTATGGCAACATTAACAGCAATGAAATTCCTTCCTTAGACATAATTTAATTGCTCTCAGATATGTTTTTTTGTAATCCTGTCCATTCAATGATTATTAATTTGTGTACTTTACAGAGGGTGAAAAATTATTGTTAGTTTTTGCAAGCAATTTTTCATAAAGCTTTCACCTTCACCTCACCTGCACAACATTCCTTTGCCATTCATTAGCACAGATTTCTATAAGCTATATAGTTTGTGGCATATTTTTCCAACCAACTTTCAAGAGCTTCCTTGAGAAAGAAGGAAGAAATTAAAGGTGGAAAAAATTTGTAGTCCAGCATAGTAAATGAAGATTGGCACAAAAATATCATAGAAATAACAATCTACCAGTGATCTGCAGAATGGCAATAAAATATTTAAAAATGACAGGACAGTGACCAGCTCTTATCTGAAGATAAATAAAATATGGGAAACTGAGTCAGCAGTGTTTTGTTGTATTTGCAACTGTACTGCCAACTTGACAAGCCAATTTAAGAAAGTCATTCTGTCTCTGAGCTTTCTTAAAACGCAAGGAGTGAGTCACTCAGATGCCTTACTTCTAGCACAAGCACAAAATTGTTACACAGTTCAGGCCAAACCTGATTTTTTTCTCATGTATGTTGGCAATGTTAGACCTCATAAGCTATTTTAAACAAAATATTTTGTGTCTGTATCTTTCAGATTTTTCATTAGTTATATACTGAGCTAGAAAATAAGTTCTTATTTCTCCCAGGGAAGAAGAATGGCTATTCTTATTAAGAAACCAGTCTTGAACTTGAGATCTGGATCCTGTCTCCAGCTTTGGTATGTTACAATATGTATTTTTATCTCTAAAATTTCTGATTAAGTGCTGTGAAATGTTTATTATGTTGAGAAAAGAGAGTGTGAAAAGCAGGTGTTCACATATCCGTCTTTCCTAAATATCTGTAGGGGATTTGATGGTCCAATGCTCATTTCTAATCCCATTTTTTTCTGTTTCTGTATTCAGTTAAGCATGTTAAGGATAGAATTCAGCTCCAGATTAACTCTTAAATTGAACTGTCTTTCATGTAGATATCAGCTTCTTAATTTAGTGTCTAAGACCCTAGCATAGTCAATGGAGATCTAGTCAATACAGCCAGTAGACTATGGAGAGCTATTCAGGTGAACCAAGGTAGGTGACTACTGTAAGATTCACGAATAGCTCTTGGCACTCTTGCCTGTATTGACTAAACTGAATACAGACAATGGCCTTCATTTGTTGGAATGTGGAGCTGATACCACCATAAATGCAGCAATAAGAAATGAGGCAGCTTCTCTGGCTTAGTTAACAGAAATAAACAAGGATTATCAGACACAGTGTCCAGTCCCTGCCCCCAAAAGCCATTTAGCCACTTAAAAGGGTGATTGACACTTTACTGCCTCTTTCTTTTTACTATAAACTGACCATTAATGAATGATGTGCTTGGATAAGGTGTCTAGCTTGAAGTAAGTATTTTACATCTGGGTACCAGTGGATAATTTTGCTTCTGTATCTAGAGGTTTCTTCTAAAGGAAAGCTCCAGGTTCCTTTATGAATGAGTTTCCTAAACTGTTTTTGCTCCACATTTGCATGTGCAAAATGGAAATAATAGCACAACCTTTTTTCAACAGTTTGAACTGTCAGTTTATAGAATATAACATTTGTCTTAAAACTGTCTTTTAGAGTGTGCAAATAACGTGTCCATCACCTGAGGTTTCAAATTCCTGATAGGGCCTTGCAGATTTTATAAAGTACAAAGAATAACTAGCTGCAGTTTACTTATTATATATAAGGAAATTGTTCTGGCAAGAAAAATTTACTGTAGTCTACATTAGCTCTCAAGTGTCATTTAAATACAGTCACACATAGGAAGTCCCAGACAGACCTGGATATTCAGAATATAGGAAAGTCTCGAATCTTGGCCGCTTAGAGATTACGAGGAGCGATCATACAGGTACGAGATATTTTTGAGAGATTAATTTAAGTTTTTGCTTTGCCACAGGGATTCCTCTGTGAACTAGGGGACTCTGCTAATGCAAGTCTATACAAAGGACTCTGGCAGCGGTCGGATACCAAAATGACCCTTTTTGCACTTATGTTCTTCAGACCCAGGCTCAGCTGCTGCTTAACCTTGGGGGAACTGAGCCACCCAACACACTGGGATTTTCTCAGTGACTTCTGTAGACAGCGGTCCATTTCCAGGACTTGAAGACTTCTGGATGTTCAGACCAAGCAGTAATAAGAATGATTTAAATTGAAGAACAATAATTATATGTTAATTACAGTTAACTCATCTAAAGAAAGAAAATGTCAATAGAGGCCCAGGAAAAAAAGATCTCTGCGAAATTATACAGAGGTAGCAGATGTGCAAGGAAGGAGCAAACCTGATACACAACATAAAGGATGAGAGATAATTACTAAAAGTGAAGGAAATACCATAGGAAAGAATTTTCTATCTCAATATGCATATCTTCTCTGGCAAAATGCAAAGTGGAAAAGATATGTCAATAAAATCACCTTGAAGATATATAAAAAGCAAATCAGATACAGGAACAATAAATATGTAATATAGCTTATTTAAATATGCTGCCAACAAACAACCCTTCCCTTGTCCACCTTTAACTTATCATATATTTATGCTTAGTGTTTTTCATTATTTTGTCTTCCTCAAACATTTCTAATGCACATTATTGAAAATCCATAGAAAAGCAAAATAACAAAGCTAAATTTTCATAGTACCAAAATATCTGACTTGACATCAAAAAAAGTTTAATTGGAGAAAGCATAATCAAAAAAACTTTAGCAGAGTCCAGAGCGTGATGCTTACCTAACTATTCATTCCCATTCTGAAACTTCTGCTCGTAAAGGAAATTATCCTTTCCCTATGAGCTAGATCAGGAGGGAATAATTTCTTTCATCTGTCTGGATGGAGAATCTCAGACAAGAAGATGAGATGTTGGTTCTTATTTTCTTTGTAGCTTAGAAAAGAAATAATAACGTTAAATGCTTATAAATATTTTCATCAAAGCTTTTTACAAAGGAGATCCAAGTTGTTTGTTTCATTCCCTTTCTGTAAAAATGAAACA
This sequence comes from Aramus guarauna, assembly GCA_013400195.1. Taxonomy (NCBI): domain Eukaryota; kingdom Metazoa; phylum Chordata; class Aves; order Gruiformes; family Aramidae; genus Aramus; species Aramus guarauna. Next base: position 18,665 of record VXBL01006367.1, read on the forward strand.
TGAAAAGCCTAAGAGACTTACTTTTCACAAACACTTTGAAGCCTGGGGTTAGAGTTGGGAGCCAAGCCAGCTGTACACTCTTGTCAGCTGGCCAGCATTGCCTCCCTGACGTGTTGAGTACCAAAAATGTACTAATGGTCTTCAACTTAATGACATGACATACGCTGAATTGAAGGAAATGTATTTGAAAGGTTAAATATGTTTATAGTGAATTTCTGCTAATTGCAGTATCATTGCAAAATCTTCCTTTTCCACTTTTTACTGAACTCTGCTTTTGCTGCAAATGCTCTCTATAAAATGTTTTCTCTTAGTTTTCTTTGTATCGGGACTATTATAATTTTTTTTTCCTCTAATGGGGGGTCTTGTCAGGGGGAGACACAGATCACAACCTCTGAAGCCTTTCTATGAAGCATTTTATTTATTAAATTATTATTATTAATAATATAATCAAGTAGTTATTATTAATAAAAGGTAAGTATTCACACAGTATACTCACTTATTCACTCTCACCTTCCCTTGTAGTTAGCCAGTTGGAGCCACAGCTGGGGAGCAAGCCCAGCTGTTTCCTCTGGAGCAGGGGGACATACTGATGTCACTTGGCTTTTAGGCAGGAGTTTGGGCAGTCCTTCAGAGGGTTGTTTGTTTCATCAGGTGTTTACGTAACGCTGTAGTCTTCCTCTTCACAAAGCAGCCATTGCACTCCTGGATGTGGCCCAAGTTACACAACCTCTTGCTGATAGCGACTGTATTCTAGCAGCCTCGTACACATTCAGCAAAGTCGTGGTGTCCTGGCTTTGTCAACTCTGGCAGATCCAGCAGGACTCCTGTTTTCCAGATCTTGTCCATGAGCTTGTATGCACTCCCTACTCAGCATCTACTTCTCTTTTCAACCTATTGTTTTCTGGTAACTATTTCTCCTCCAAACCTACTGAAACTTACGAAAGTTATTCATACAAACTGACATAAAGGGGACCTTTCTGACAAGATCAATCCTACATCTTTCTAGTGTTTTTGCCTGTTTTTTGTGTAAACTTCAAAAATAATTTGTTGTTGTTGTTTGGTCCTTGTTACTCCTCGAGGAGCATAGGGCTGCAACAACACTATGCCACCGAACCCGGTGGGATAGTGTTGTTGCAATTTCTGTAACAGATTTTGTTTTTTACATGATTGGGTTGTTAGCCCAAAACAAAACCCCCAACCTGGAGGGCCAGGGTGCAACATTTTAGTCTGGCCCGACAAGGCACGCAAGCCACCACACCATGACAAGGTAGGTTGCACCAACTAGTGGTGGTCAAAAATAATTTACTTTTATCAAATTTTATAAGACTGTTCAGAGTAGTTCTGTCAGATAACATACTGGTAGATTTTCTAAGTTCTCTTCTAAATCAGTTGTCCGGATTTCTTTCCTGCTTCCTACTCTTGCATATAACTCTAAATAATTCCCTGAAGATTCAGATGTAAATAACCTTCAAATATTATTTGCTTTCCTCCTAGATGTCTCTTACCCTTAACAGAGCCAATGAATACACACTCCTTTCAAATTAGATACTATTCCTTGCAATCTCACTTTTTTAGTACATGTCTTCATGTTATAAGTAACTGCGAAATCATGAAATATTAGCAGTGAACAGAAAATGGTAGGTGGCACCCCAAAAATCATGATCACCCTCTAATACCTTTCTGTCTCTTGACATAATTTATCTGCCTCTCTCTGCTTCCCTTTAATACTCAAAGTTGTAACTTTCTCTCCTGTTTTGATACCATACTTTTTTTTTTTTCCAGGTTTCCAACTTCTCTCTCAACATATATTGTTTCAGTGCTTACTATATTAGTGTTAAGTACTGTGGGATGTAGATAGGAGCAGGTTGTCTCTGCGTGAGGAGATCCTGCATAGTAAGACTGCAACCAACAGTCACAACAGGGAGGTCTAGTGTGTTACTAAACCCATCAGGGAATAATTAAATGATCAAGATTCCCTGTATCCTAAAATGCATCAGATAAAACTTTGTTTGCCCAGTAAGCAATTAGGTTGATTTATATAGACTGATTGCAGTTTATCTTTAGTCTGTAGTGCACAAAGTGTCATTAATTTGTTAGAATTCAGGAGATTTGAACAGCTTTATGATAATTAAAACAGAATCATTGTCACTAAATAGAAGCAAGCTGAGCGTTTTTTAAGAAATGCAGTAAAATGTATTCACTACTCAAACAATATCTATTCAAGCACATTTGGAATAGTAGTTTAGTTTAATGTGCTTGGAATATGTCTATCATCAAGGCTTTAGCAGCCATACATTGAAAAACACGGCAGATATAAAATGTATTTATTGTTCTTACCCTTCAGATAATTAAAAAATATGATTCCTGGAAAAGAGCTCGCTGTGAGGACAGTCATTGCAAGCTCTCAGGTTATTTATCAAACAATAACATCTCATACCGAAGCACCTCAATAGTTCTTGCTATTAGGAACCTTTTAAAAATAACAAGATATTGCAGTTGTTGCAGGCACTAGAACTTGGAAATCTATTACATGAGGAAGCTGCAGGGTGGGAAAAGTGGAGACATGATAAATATAATGGCTTTGAACCAGTAACAGATTTTTATTTGCTCAGTTATATTGACAGGAAAAAAAAATCTGTCACATTTGAGTTCCATATTATTAGGAAACTTTTAATTTAGATTTTCTTTTTTTCCTTTAAAATTTGCTTTGTGAAAACTGAGTACTCTTGTAAGTAGCAAAAGTGTTAACCTTGGAAAGCTGAAGTCTATTCACATAGAGGGATAGTTCAGACACTAGCATTTGACATGTGAATTGACAAATAGTAGTGACATTACAGATTCATCTTTAATGTCATTCTCTGCTCTTGTACATTGTCATTGTTCCCTTGAAATCAGTGTCAGCTGAGTTTTCATATTCCTTCAGTCCTTGACAACTTAGTGAAAACTACAAATTTGGTATTTTAACTTGAAAAAGGACTGCACAGACATGATGCCCAAGTCAGAAACCCTCTAGAAAGCTTGGTAACTTGGGGGATCTAGCTTTTATTACGAAGGTGAACCATGATAATGACTGCAAGTGTGTTTTTCCTATTTTAAAAGTTGAACCAGAACCCTTAAATATTTCTCTGTGGCAATTAAAAATTAAAAAAAGCAAAACTTCCCACAGAGCTTCTCTAATAAGCAACATCTGAAAATGTCTACCTATGTTCTAGTGGAAAAAAAATTATTAGCAACCTTTTTGGATATAATATTTAATAATTTTATAGGAACAAACATTGGACTTTTAAGGTAAAGTTTAATTTCCAATTGAGAATTCATAATATGTATATATCATCTGGACTTGATTTTACAATGTGATCAGAAAAAATAACTTTCAGACTGTTTGATACTGTCATCTTCTGGTTTGGGTTTTGGTTTGTGTTTTTTCTCTATACATAATAGCTATGAATTTTTCAGTATGATAGATGATATAAAATCCTGTCCCTGGTGAAGTCAATAGTAGTTATTAAAAGCCGGCTTTTTACCTCCTTTATTCATCTGTTCCTAAAAAAGAGTTTTATGCTGAAATTAAATTAGCTTCCTGCAGTTTGAGCAAATGTCTCTGATTGCATCTATACATTCCTCCATGTTCAACCTTATGCCAGATAGTATCTCATTGTGTGTAATTTGATTTTAACAGGTCCAGATTATCTCTGACAACTGGGATGCCACATTCAGATGTCCTGTATACAGAATACAGGTTTGCGCTCAAGTTATAGAGCATTAGCAAAGCAATTTTGCCTTAAAATTTTCCTGTGCTATAGGTGGCCCAGTGTTGGATTCCTTCACTGCTGATTTAAGGAGACAAAAACAGTTGCAAACAATTAATTTATGGTTTGGCAAGAAATTCCATCTAATCAGTTACTGTATTGCCCTATTCCAACCTTGCAAAAATACAGATATATTCCATGATCCTTTATTTTACTAGAGAGTTCTACTTTACATAAACCATGGAATACTTAATTAAGTTCCTTAGAAGAATATAGAAAAAAAGCTTTAAAAAAAATGTTACAAACCCATTTAACTATCTGACAGCTCTGAACATTAACTTTGTAAAGTAAAAATTAACATTTTGTGCAATACTCTGAATATATATGGGGTTTTCCTGTCATCTAAAATCTATACATACCTAAACCATATGCCATACCTAAACTCTACACAGAGGCTGCACATGCAGCCTGCTCTAGTAAACTTCATTGTACTATATGTTCAAAAATAGCCTGATCAAAATAATAAACTTACCAAAATAATGCTAGTAGCATGGGTCTCTATTGGGGAACTGGTCCTATTATCTTTATCTAGTGTGAAAATCATGATTATAAAATTTCTCACTGGATGGGCCACATGGTTTGAGAGATGTCTTTTTAGAAATTTATAGCAGTACTTTAAGTGAATTAAATTACTTAGAAACTTTATGTGAAATCATACCAAGCCAGTTCATGAAAATCTCCTCACTTTTATAGCAAAAATGTTTGATAATTAATATTGCATTTCTAGCATATGTACCGGACCTAGCTAGGATGGAGTTAATTTTCTTCATAGCAGCTTATATGGTGTTGTGCTTTAGATTTTTGACGAAACCGGTACTGATTACACACTAATGTTCTAGCTTTTGCTAACCAGTGCTTGCACAGCATCAAGGCCTTCTCTGTTTCCCTCCCTGTCGCTCCAGTGATTAGACCGGCGGCTGCACAATAGGTTGGGAGCAGACACAAGCAGGAAGATAACCTGAACTAACCAAAGAGATATTCCATACCATTATAATGCCATGGCAATAAAAGGGAAAAGAGGGGGGTTTAGGAGGGAGACCAATGCCCAACCAGTTCAGATATAGAGTGAACTGTGTATTTCACAGTAGATGTAAGTCAGCAAATTCTTCTTCCCTTCACTCTTGAATTATGGTGTTTTATCTCATCCTTGTAGTTGGGTAACAATGAACAGACCTGATAAGTGCTGCACAGTAAGTTCATATCATCATATCTGAATTGTATGGTAATTTGGCTGCTTAGTAGCACATTTGGATTTTCTTTTAAAATAGATTAATAGTGTATACTCTTTATGCACAAGGAGTTCAACAGTATCTTTGATACATATATATATAAAGAACAAAAATCGCACTCAATATCTTAGCTTGCTTTCTTTAAGCTTCATATGTGTTTTCAAAGCTATTTTTGGCTAATAAAACTCATTAATTTTCAATTTTCAATCTGTCCTTTTGTTTACCATAAAGAGCAACTGATCTAAGGAACAGAGAAATTTCATAACTAAATAGTTGTACATTGTATAATTTTTCTTATAGACACCCATCTTCCCATTTAAAATAGTGAACATTACCAAATCTAATGCAAGGAAGCAGGGCTTAAAAATTACCTGTCTCTCCCTCTCCCTCCTTTCCTTCTGCCCCCTTAATTGAGATGTCAGTTTCTATTTACACCCATATGTGGTGTGCCTTCCATGAGTTCATCAAATTACAAATAAGAATCTTCCTATCTCTCTCCTGTCATTTCTACCTGGTGTGGTATACTTTTGTTCCTTCATAGCAAATAATTTCTCCTCTCACTGTCATCCCTAAGCAACAGAATGCTCAGAACTGTTTTGTTCTTTTTTAATAGAAACAGTAGTATTTCATTTGGAGGCCAGAAGTCTGCTCTGTTGGTAATTACAGTCTCATCCTCTTTCAATTACAAAACCCTGTTCTATTATATTATGGGACAGCACAAGTACCAGAAGACATGCTTGAAAATTTGAAGTCAAGATTATTGCCAAAACTTTCAGAGGAATATTTATACATGAATTACCCTACTACCTTTAAAAAAACAAAAACAATCCTGATATTTAAGGTAAAAAGACATCTACGTTCTTAAAGCCTTCTTTGATTTTAGGACTTCTGTTTGGTTTTTTTGTTGGTTTTTTTTTTTTTTGTCCCAGTTAACATGATATAAACCAGAAATATATACATATAGAAAGATAGATAAATATAGATTTATATGCTAAATATTATCAAGTATATATAGCAGTTGGGGCCAGGATCAGAAGTGTACCAATTTCATACAGATAATTGCATCAAAGCTGGGAGAACATTCTAAATGTTGGAGAAGACCAGTAAGCAGGAACTTTAGTAATAACTTTAAGACATGAAGGATAGCATAAAAGTAAAAAAAAAAAAAAAACCCAAACCCCAGAATTAGTGACTTCTAGTTCCAAAGGCAGATATAGGAAGAGAACCAAAATTCACGTACTGATTGTTCATATCCACAATTAATTACTCCTTTAGCAATTTCTGTGGTTTAACTGCAAAATCTAAATAGAGTCCCATAAATAATTAATCTATTTACTTTACATTAAACAGAAGACCTGAGATTTGGAAGTAGGCAAAAACTACTGAGAGGATAAGAATTGTGACAAAGCTAGTGAAAATATTAGTGACGTTGTCAGAAAGAGGGATATAGACAACACATAGGAATAATTATATAGTTAATGTATATGATAGAAAAGAATATGGTGGCACTGGGGACGAAGAATCAATAAGGCAGATAAACAGCAGTGACTAGAAGATTTAAAATACAAAAATATAGGAGAAATGAATACAGGAACTCGACAACTGGAAGGATGGTAGGTAACTCAGCTTTGCCTTTAGGTTGGTGATAACAATAACTCTGTCACTGATGATATAAATTCATTGATGTTTCATAAAAGCAGTAAGATAGAGGCTAACCAAAAATAACTGCTCTAAGTTAAGGTGGAAGTAATAAATCTATATAGTCAGAGGGAAGATGATGAAAGATAAATGAATACACAGTATTCTGTATTCCACACGTAAACAGAGATTGTGATATTGTAAGTATGGTTCATTCATGTCAACTAGGTGTAGAAAATAATGCTCACATTTATTTGTATGGACAAATAAAGATGATTGCAATGTACTGAAATCTTATGTAAATATATACTGCAGCACTGTGGTACAGGAAGGTTAATGGCTTAGAGCTAAGGTGTAATAAACAAGGTCTTCCCATATGAGCTGCAACTAATTTTTCTTCACTTAATGAATAATGGAGAAATAAACAGCAATAGAAGTAAAATCAACTCTGTCATATGAATACGTTTGAAAAATACAACTTTTACTTTGATTCTGCATAAGCTGCACTGACATCAGATAAATATTTCGTAACAAGGGAAGATTTAGTCCATGAAATACATATTAGTGTAACCAAATGGGACACAACTTGTCCAAATGAAATTCTCATTGTGCTGTAGATTTTAAAAATATAATAAAAATTAAGAAAGACTCATGTATCTTGCATGTTTTTGTGTTTAAGATTTTTAACCTTCTGGAGTATAAGTGGCCTTTATGTGATAATATTTAAATATGGAGGATTAGAATAAACTCATTATTTACAATCCATTGTTCCTCAGGATAGACTGGAGGCACTTTGAGCTCGGTTCTACAAGAAAATCTACGTGTATCTCTGGAAGAGCTAATTAAGATCTTATATTTCATATCGGTTATGGGAAGAGATGGATTTTAGGTTATAATTAAAAACAAGAAAGAAAACCATAAAAAATCCCATCCAAAACAAACAACAACAAAAAAAGAATAATTCTGATTTCCATACCACTATGTTCAGGAATTTAGCTAGAAAGAGGATACCATCCATAGTAATGGGTTCAGCCATCTGAACTGCAGTAGCCACTAACTGTCCTAACACTAAGTGAGATTAATAGAAGCACACATGCCTATGCCTATCCCATTTGTTTGAAGCCATGTTATGTTATAAGAAGAAATGTTATGGTTAGAACAGTTTCTTGTCTTCTAAGAGGAAAATAACATGGATTCATCTCAGAATTCTAGGGCAACTTAAATATGACATCACAGAGCTATCAATTAGCATGTTTAACCCATTACTTATTTTGGCTTTGGTACTGGTGGAATGAAAAGAATCAAATAAGACAGCAGCTTCCATTTGAATGCCTCAAGATGAATATCAGATCTTAAGAAGCAAGAGTAAAGTGCAAGAATTTAGCAATTTATGGATAAATATCATAAATCAAGGAAGAATAGGAAGATGGAAATCATACCTCACAAATCCACTAGAGTTCTTCGAAGGATGCAGTGTGCCCTAGGGCAAGAGGACCTCACTGATGTAATGCATCTGAAATTTAGAGATTTTGATAGTGTCCTTCATCAAAGGACCATAAAGAAGCTGACCCGTTCATGGGATAAAAAAGGAAATTGCTTTGTATACTGCAAACTGGTTAAAAAGATAGAGAAACTGTTAGCATTAAACTGTCACTTCTCATGTGGGAGCATCCCAAAGAGTGCATTTTTTGTGTAGAGGAAGATTACATTTTTTAACCAAATCTCAGGATAATCTGCATTTAAAATGCTTTGGTTTCTGTCATGGAGTGGTCTTGGAGCACCTGCAACTGTTTATTTTGGACGAAACCAGAGTGGAGAATGTATTTCAGGAGCGTATCTAGCATACTCTGGCCACAATGGCATTCAGACTAGACTAGAGCTAGTCCCAAACACAAACCCACCTGAAATGTATAGCATTCATATCACATCTTCTGTAGGAACCATTTCGCTCTACAGATCCACTCTTACTGGTCTGTCCTACCTGATATTGTAGACATTATAAGGTCAAGTATTACCAAGTATAGGACAAGTATTATGCAATATATTCATAAATTATCAGGAAAAAGCAGTGAATATTATGAAGATAACTTTGTTGATGCTCCCAGTATCAACAAATACTCCCAATAATCAAAACATACTGATTTTGAAGAGCTGCAGAAAGATCTTCTGTTACTATGTGCCTGAATGAAATGAAATGAAATTAAATTCAATGTTATTGCATGTAAATTAATGCATGTGGGGAAAAACAACAGGTTTAAAATACCAGTATTCAATGAGGACCAAGCAACAAACATTTTTGAGGTTACTAAGGCAACCTTAGTGGCTTACAGAAAAAGAGTCAAGGAAGAAAAGTGAATCAACAATAAAAATGTTGAAAATGACTGATGATGGAAGAAAACAAAAACCAGAGGATAAATCAAAGCTAAACGAATCCTCAAGTTACATAGAGTAGACCAAAAATAGCAGATCCACTGTGTATGTCAGGGATCATAAGAGAGGAAAAGGAGTATAACAGGTAAATATGTGGAAAGTTTCAAGTTCTATTCTGATATATTTTCAAACTGCAAATTGGTGTTGCTAAATTGAAACAGGTGGGATACAAACCATGGAAAGGAAATAACGGATAGCTGGAAAGAGTCTTATGAGGATCTATATAAAGATAATGAACTATTACATGCTATTGACTGGTCAGGAGAACAGAACCATGAGCATTATAATTTAAAATTGTACTTTTAATTAAAAGTCTCAAAAAAACCTCCAAAACACAAAAAGCCAACACATATAATGATAATTAAAGGTCACTTTTAAAATGGGACTTCCTGCATTTAATGTGTTCAGATATTTAGGAAAATGGACCATGCACTAACATGAAGAAGTGTTACCTGGCAGTAGTTTACAAGTGATTGAACAGTTTCTTTGGTGTTGCATGTAAGGAAAGTCAAGCTGAAGTCACTTTAGAATTTAATGGAAGATGGGACAAGTGTTACCAACAAAGTGACCAGATACAGAAAGGGGAGGGATACAAAATCTCCCATATAAATCTCAACAATTTAATCAGAGTACTATTAGAACTTAGCTGATTGTTTATTGTCTTTAAAGCATGTGACAAGTTATGCCTGAGTGATGTTCAGATGAACTTTCCACCACATCTGGTTACTGGTTATGCCACCAGCATAATTGCCTGTAAAAACACAAGTAACATAAGAGATATTTTGTCAGCAAAGATGTATAGTGAACGTAAACACTGTTACCTTGTCTCTTAAAATTCTATGTTGGAGATGGCACTGAGTGCAAAATCGAAATATTTTAAAGATAACTATAACATAAAAGTCAGGTTAATCAGTAACTTTAGATATCCCAGCTACATGGTCTCTCAAGAAAATCTAGTGGCATTGAGTGATAGGTTGTGTGGGATAGGAGAAGAGTATGGAATCTTGATTAATGTATTAGAGATTAAAATGTTGATCTGTAGAAGAACAAGAACAGAAGACACTCTGAAAGGTAAAAACTTTGGGGTTTATTAGTATTGTTATTACTGCCATACAGTCAAAAATCAACATAGTTCATACAAATGACCTAGTTGAAGATGATATATAATATGAGAAGACAATAATACAAAGGTTCTGGATGAATGTGGCAAATAAACTTGAACATAAAAATAAAAAAAACCCATTTCTGTGAGAAACTATGTGAAAGATGTACCTACTTCCATGGGCATCTATGAATGGGGGGAGAAAAAAATTCGAGGAGCTTCAGAAAAGTTTTTTTATTCAAGAAATATTGAGTTATTTGAAAAGTAAAACCATTAACAATATTGTAATGAATGAGCACCAGAAAAGATTGTGCTGATAGGGCCTTTATTTGCCACAGAGACCTTTTTTTTTTTTTTATGAAGTTTTTTTAATATGAAGTTATAAAGAAAGTGAGCACCTATGAAATACAAGGATCCGCAGTACAAATCCATAGAGCTTAAACTCTGTATGTACTTCTCATCAAACACATGCTGATGGTTCCACAGATTGTGGAAGGACTTTCTTGCGGTGACAGACAGCTTGCCTGTCAGTGCCAGACAGCTTTTAAGACTTATCCTCCTGTGTTCATTACATTTCTTTAGTGCTTTTTGTGGTGAATATGTTGTTTTGTTTGTTTGCTTTTAAAGTTGCTAATATATAAACTTTAATAAACAATCTTTATGTTCAATCTCTCACATTCTGACACTAATACTAAACAACTGAAGATTTGCACAGAGCAAGCCCTTATAATGGTTCATTAGCCTATTGCTCTGCCATGCGCTGCCTCTTAATTAGATATGGATCCACCGCACACCACAGAAAATGGCTTGGGACACTCTGACATACAGAACTGATATTCAGATACAGCAGAACAGAACAGGGAAAGGAAACAAAAATGTTTCAGGGTGCAGTCAGGAGGGACTAATGGAATAGAATTCATCAACCTGAAAAAGTAATAGATGAGGGGACAATAGAATAAGGCCTATACAGAGATGAATGGTATTAAGATGATAAATAGAGAATGATTAATCACAAGAAGTCCACTCAGTGAAATTATCAGTTAGCAAGCTTCAAAGAGAAATAAGTATTTTTCCACACAACCTATAATTATAGGTATAAATTACCTCAAACTAGATAAGACCAGTTATCAGTGCCTGTTAAATGCAGCATTCCAAATGCAGCCTCTAGTTCTGAAATCCCCGATGACCTGTAGCTGTGAAAAATACACCAGTGCAAGGACGATTCTGCACTTGCCGTGTTCCCATGTTCTTTCCCTACTGCCCTCCCCTGGATATGGAAAAAGGGAATAGATGGCCCATTGTCCTGACATAGTATGGTAATTTATAAAATCTTCAATATAACTTATGTAATTATGTCAGAATGCGAATATGATACCCAATAAGAGCTTATAGGAACATTTCAGCAGTAAGTTTGCTGCCAGCCATTTTGAAGAGTTTTTAACAGAAAACACGCAGTGAATTGATTAATGTATATATGTAATTAACCATAGCAGAAGCAGAATCATGTAATTAATTACTTTATTCCTTTGATTTAACATCTTCAAAAGTGAAATGTGTTCTGAAAAAAAAGTTTACAGAATTCACAAGCTAATATTTTAGATATTATCCACTGTAACCATTGAAAATTTTAATCCAAATGACATTTGGATGAGTAAAATGAAACTTTATTGGATTTAGTGAGGTGATTCTTGTGACAAAGCTTTACTCCTATGAGCAGCTGAGGTGGTTTTCTTTTTATTCATTATACTGTTCCTATGAGTGCCTGTTTGACTTTCACGCTGTTGATGTAAATGAACCCTTTCATTGATGATGATAATATAGTAGAGCAGCAATATGTGTGATAATTGTACTCTTTAAAAGTACCTTTTAAATTTAAATCCAAGCTGCAATTATTTTAGATATGCAAATGATCAAATTGAGGGTAATGCTACAAGAGAAATTTGTAACAGGTTCAAATCAGAATAGAAATGGCTATCTCTGCCTTAGAGGCCTATCAAAGATATCCTGATAGAATCCAAATTCATACCAAGCTGAGGAAAAGAAATAACACCTTGTTGGCTTTATGTGCTCCTGTCAGAGTTCAATACTCTCTGTCCAGGTTCTTTCAGAGAAGCCCTCCTCTGCATGAAGAGGGTTTAACCTATAATACCAAATTTATTTACCATTACATGGGAGTTTGATTTAACAGAGCAATAGAAGCAATGTACTGAAATCACAATACAAGCACGACATAACAATTGCAACATAGAGTTGAATGACAATACACATATCATTCCCACTACTGGTCTCGTATGCACTGACCATCATGATGCTGGGCATCCCGAAAAACTAGGAAGAAATAATAGGTTGAAACCAGCTCAAGTCCGCTGCTCTCTTCAAAGTTCACGTTGCTTGTTGTTCAATTTTTATGCCCTTTGCTGGGCTAAGCCACGTTTAGACTTTCCCCATGCTGGTCTGGCCAACTCAGGAAGGCAGAACTCTCTATCAATTAGCTCTGGGAAGACCACTTACGCAACCAGCTGAAACACTCAACTGGTACAAACAGCCGATCCACTGATACAGTCATTTTATCTAAAGCAAAGGCCACCCACTGCTCCCCTCGCTATTGAGGTGAGTTCAGCTTTCTTTGCAACAGTCAGTTCCTCCCTACATTCTTTCTGATCCTCCAAGCACATTGCTCTTGCCCATCTCCTCTGAGCCATCTTCCATTACAAGGATTTGTTGATCAATCACACCTCCTTATGTTTTTTGGAAAAGAGCCAATTCCTATATACAAATTCTTGAATTCATCTCGTTGCATGTCTTTTTTTTTTTTTTTTTTTCCTTTGCGAGTAATTTGTTTTTTGTTACAAATAAAAATTCAGAGCAATTCTTGGGTGTATTTTAGTTCACATCAGAACTGATTTTCTGAAACAAATCACACAGTCACTGCCACATGCTGTGTTTCAGTTAGTTTCACAGAGCAGTCTTAGAGCTTGTGAATTTGTTTTCTTCAAGATTAAACTAAAACTAGAAGATGCAAGCATGCATTTAATGCTTAACACCTGTTCATGGACTTTCAGTCCATGGGATCAGACAGGTACTAAAGCTCTGCAGAACATGTATAATGTAGACATTAGGTCCTCAGCATCAGGTGTTTCACTTTGCAAATTTACTCTTATTCCACTCTAAAGAGGCTTCCTGGGAGTACAGAAATTCTTTTCTGCATCAGAGGCATCCTCAAGGCATTACATTTTGGCAAGTCTATCTCACAAAAAGAGTTTTATAAGAATAGTTGTTTCATTGATCTTTGTTTAAACATTTATCTTCAATAATGGCTGCAGGTGATGATCTAGAGATGATTATTTTGCAACTTTGCACATTGAAGACATATCTATTTTGATATGTCATCTTTGATTACAGCATACATAGACATGCCTAAACTAATTACCCCAAAAACTAGGAGAAGCCCATTTGGGAATCGTAAACCTCCTCTGAAAAGTCCATACTCAGTTTTGAATTCTGTGTTTTGACTTTCTTGCTGTCATTATTAGCCATGATAAACATAATGATACTTTACATAACCTGCAGTTTTACTTTCCAGTTACAGTGTCACTTTCCAGTTGCAATGTCATTTTATTCTTATTTTCCCCATACTCAGACAGCATAGTTTTCTGGACACTAATACAAGTGTTTATAAGACACTGGTATGTGAGTAGCATATTGGGATGTTGTAACAAATAACAATCAAGACTCAGTAAATCATCTGATAAAGATGAGACGTTGTCCCTATTGTCTTTCACATAAAGAACAATGAGTACTGTTTATTTTTCTTGAGAAAGAACAGAAAGAATCTTTCATAAATACTGAGTGTTGGGGAGGGGGTTGTTGTTGTTTGTTTGTTGCTTTAATATTCAATAAAACTATGTCCGTCTTGGTCTTATTAAACTAAGAGTTGCAGCAGCTTAAAATATTTTGCATTTTGAAATGATGATATGCCGAGACTGATTGTTTTTCTATAATTATTGCAGTAAAGATGCTTGAAATGACAGCATTCTCACTCTATTCTACAGTCTTTTTTTCCCATTTCTTCTGTTGGCTTTTTTTCTGTGTTAGGAGATCAGTATTAAACCAGGGGGCTGCAGAGGATGATAAAAACCTTTGCATATCAAATGAAATTAGAAAATCAGTTTAATTAAGAAGAGAAGAATTACAATGCACTGTAACTCATGTACAATCAGGCAAGGTCTTCGTTTGGATTTAAAGGTGAGAGTTCTAATAAGGAGCTGCCTCCATAATGATCTTGATTCATTCACTATGGGCATAAAATATGCTAATACCTTGTGCAAATATATGAATATATAGATGGGTGGTTTATGCCCTGACTTTTAATTTGTAGTATTTATTTTCAGATAAGGTTTCATCAAAAAAATAATCTTTTCTGAGTATTTGTTGTGAAGTTTGTCTTGGGGTAGGTAATGTGTCCTGTCCTAGAGAAAATAATATTTTCATTCAGTGATGTAGGTATGTAAGGCATCTCTTTTAAAAAGTATCCCAAGCAGACTCTTCTTTCATAGTGGGACATTGTGCCCTGGGAGTGTTGTTGACATGTCTCTTCATCGTCTTGTAAAAATAGTGTCTATTCCTCTTGGACCAAATGTAGCCTTTGTATTTTTGTCTTGTCCTTTAGAATTATTTAACTTTTCTTTATTATAGTTGAGAAAATATGAGGAAATTGAGCTACCTACTGTAACAGCAAGAGAGAATTTGGATTGCAGAATTTGCAAGAATAATCAAAGATAAAATTCACTTCCAGGTAGATTTTTCTAATTTCAGGCCCTTGATAGAAAGATTTAAATGAAACCACTTAGAAATAGCGTGATACTTATACCTTAATGTAAAAGTAAAACTGTCAATAAATGAGAAGGTATCAGAGCTGCCAGAACAAATGTCTGCCAGGTTCTTAGTAATTTACTATCATAAGACTTCATCAATGGATGGAGATGTTGATTTCTTCTGCAGCTACGTGTTTTCAGAAGTGTTATGCATTATCACAATCACTATTTTTAAGAAAAAACATTTATTTTGTTACCTTCAGTTAGTCATATTTCTCAGTACCCATCATCTTCCTCTCCACACTTCTTGTTCTTTGGGAATATAGTTTATAAGGTTAGGAGGTGCTTTTGCATGCATCTCTGGATCGTAGACAAATGGCTGCACAGTTTCATTGTGGATGAATACATTTACAATACTCTGATACAATTAATAGGATTACCTGTGTTACAACCATATCTTTAAAAATATCCTAAATGTGTGTACCCAGCTTTCAGCAATACCTTGTAAAACAAATCATCTAATTAGCAATATCAATAATCTTTACCCTTGAAAAATGTTTTTCTAAGGTAAGCTGAATTAGAATATTAGTTCAACTTCTCATAATAATTATAATAATTATTAAATATTGTATGTTCTGAAGTGCTGTCCAAGAGTCTTACAAACTCTAAGAAATTCTTCTTCTGAGAATTAGGGAAGATAATTTAGCTTATTTTATCCTCATTTCAGCATTGAGTCATCATCTTTTTTTAAGATTAAGAAGATTTAAATTGCTAATAATATTAAAGAATCACGCTTTTGTAGGCAAACTGAAGACTATGTTTCTTCCTATAAAGCTGGGAGTTGTCATGAATATCATGCAATTGTATGAAATAAAGAGTAAACAAATAATATGAAGGTTAAGGCTCCTAGTGATAGTAATACACAGTTAATTTTAACACAGAGTTTGATCAATTTGAGGGAAAAAATAATCCCTCTAAGGCAAGTGTCGGAAAGATTTAAGTATTTTTTCAGTATTTTAGCTACAGTAAATTGTACCTCTCATGAAAACACTTTCAAAATTCTTCCTATAAATAGGATCTAGAAGTTCCTCTCACTAAGCAAACCCATCTCATAAACAAATACCATTATATGTATCTTGAGAAGGAACAGGGAAAAAAACCCAAACAGTTTCCAGTCAAACTTTGACTATAGCCTAGTTCAGAATTTCAGGAGAAGTTCCTTATGGCACTGTTACTTTGACAAGGAAAGAAAATCTAAACAATTTATTATGAGACAGGCAGTAGGAAGGTGCATATTTACATGACATGCACCAGCCATCTGAGTAGAGGTAATATAAATAGGAAATAAAAAGATTCCTTTTGTTGCGTAGACAATTTATTGTCTACATTTTTAATATTTCAGTTTATGAGTTTAAAAAAATAAAAAATAGTTCTTTCTTCCTGTAGTTTCAATTTGAAATTCAGCATTTTTTTGCTAGATCCACAAATTTATAAGCTGCTTAGAATTTCAACTTTGGATTCTCATTCACAGTTGCTTTACAAAGAGCTTAATTTTGAACGGTACTGAACACTTCCTGAAAATCAGAAATTTTTTAATGATCTCAAATTGGTGTTCCAAACACCAGTTGAGGTCCTTAGAAAATTTTAGCCAAGATGGAGACATGATTTCATTGTTAGACTGTATTTTAATATTAACTTCTAGTATCATATTGCTTGTATAAATACTTCTGAAGAAACCTCTTTCTAAGGATTTAGTATTATTAATTTAAAATACTCTGGCTCTTTCCATCCTTGTAATTGAATAATTATTTGAGAAATAATTATTTAAGAAATAATTCATTATCAGATGTGACAGAGATGTTGTTGATATCACTGTTTCTCATTTGTTTGTCTTTATTGACTTTTGGACAAACAGCTTTATTCAGTCAGTTTGAAATACTCTGGGCCAAACTGAACAGTAATGCTTAGGGCTAAAATCTACCTGTAGGCAAAAGTTGTGAATTAAATGTGATTAACGGAGGACTTAAATATTTGTAGGAGAATAAGCTATACATGACTTTCAGCCGGAGAGAGCTAGACCCTAAGTGGAAGATGCTGACCATAAACAACTGGTGTGATTGTTCCTGTCTTAAATTATATTTATTGACAGAACAAATGAACTGAAGCTTCCAGCTGACCAAGTTTATCTCCATGCAAATTATGGCCCTGTCATCTATAATTTGGATCGCAGAGAGGGGCACTACCATGCCAAAAGACAGAGAATGACAATACCTTGCTGTCCAGGCAAAGATTGCCACTGGCACAGCACAAGGATGGAGCAAGTCTGCCAAGTCTCGTTAGGCTCTTAGGGTCTGCAGACATTAGTGTTTCAGCTGGGTTTTGAAAGGGCTCTAGCGAAGTGAATATCCCATTTCTTTCCATTCGCTGTGCCATGGTTCTCATTGCGGCGTAGTCTTATGGTACAGGAACTGGATTCCTTCAGGGTGATACTAAACTGGAAAATTAACTCCAGGACTCTGCCAAATGCACTCCCACCTCAAATGGGCATTTAGTGCATGGGACTAGGACAGGGGTAGTCCAAAGCATTAAAAAAAAAAAGTTGTTAAACCAACAAGCCTTGAAATATGCATAGCAAATTAATCAGATATTTTGCATCAGCAGTTTCTCTCTACAGATTTATTGATACATGCTATTTGCCAATGTAGACCTAGTTTAAGATTGCTAACAGATTAATCAGTCAGAACAGATAAGTCTGCTTCTCCTCTTGTACTTGTCTGAATAGCTACAATTTACATGTCTTTAGAATAGGTGTAAGTGAAAACTCAGCCACTTGTTTTTGTGCTCCTCTGTCTGTCAGTCTTCATCATACCATTTTGTCCAGATTAAGTCTAAACTAGCTGGATTCCATCCAGATCACTTTCTCTGTCAGAAATTAAGAAGAGAGAACAGCAGTTCTGTCAGGGACTGTTGAAAGTTAATGTAAAGGAAATGACATTTATATGTGTGTAAACTTCTAATGCTACAGCAAAAATCCCTGTCCCGTGGTGTTGTTCCAAAATGTATTCAACACAATTTTTTTTTTATTTTTAAAGAAATACGTAATTCAAATAATTTTTTTATTGCACTGACTATCTAGAGAAGAAAACTTGAGACAGACTCTGGAGTCCCACAAAATCATCCAAGGGTATCTAGAGTTCAATCAGGGATCAATCCTTCTGGATGTTAGTTCCTCATTTAGATGAATGGAATAATTTGCATTTGTAACTCATATTTCAGGCGACTCACTTTACTGTAACAGTGGTGCTGATTTATTCTGAGAACCATGAAGCTCAGGAAAACATGTGTGTGTGCACGTGCATTTGTCTGTGCCCGTACCTGTACGTGTTTGTGTCTATGCAGCGGTACTGATGCAATCACAAGCCCTTTGTGCAGGTGTGAAGGGTAGGAGGGAAGAGAGGGTGAGAAGGAGTTTGTTGTGAATGTGCCTTCATGCAGTTATTTCACTTTGATCCCTTTGATCCCTTTGCCTGTTTATTTAATATACAGTAGTTAATATACAGTAGTCAGACATTGCAATTACCAGTGTCTAGTCTTACGAAATTTTTGTCATTAAAAGTACTTCACATCCATCCAAGCCTTTATTAGGTTTCTTGAACATAGGACTATGAAACTGATATATATATATTTAAAAAAAAAAAAA
>VXBL01006367.1:62746-76264 GCA_013400195.1 Aramus guarauna
GTCACAGCCTCCTCTGGGTGCCTCCAGCTGCTCTGCTGTGGGGTCCTCCACAGGCTGCAAGTGGATATCTGCTCCACCATCATCTTCCATGGGCTGCAGGGGGACCGCCTGCCTCACCATGGTCTTCTCCACAGGCTGCAGGGGGATCTCTGCTCCGGCACCTGGAGCACCTCCTGCCCCTCCTTCTGCACTGACCTTGGGGTCTGCAGAGTTTCTTACATCTTCTCACTCCTCTCTCTGGCTGCAAAAGCTCTCTCCCACTGTTTGTTGGGGTTTTTTTTTGTTTTTTACCTTTTTAAATATGTTACCACAGAGGTGCTGATTGGCTTGGCCTTGGCCAGCAGTGGGTCCGTCTTGGAGCCGGCTGGCATTGGCTCTGTCAGACACAGGGGAAGCTTCTGGCAGCTCCTCACAGAAGCCACCCCTGTAGCCCCCTGCTACCAAAACCTTGCCATGCAAAGCCAACACATTATTTTTGGCAAGATTAAAAGAAACAGCTAGAACATCAGCAGAACTCTTAAGAATAAAATCAGACAAAAAGGAAAACATGTGATTGCTTTCTCCTAAAAAATAAAATTTAAATAATTCAAAATAGATGGAAAGGTGACATTTTACAATATAAGACAGAAACTTTGACTAATTGTCCATTATTCTATTGAGAAGGAAGGAATAGGATGTATATAACACCTCAAAATCTCAGTCTCAATGAAGGTTTTTGCTTTACTGAATTCAATGCGGTTTTGCAATGTTACAGCCACTGAGTTTCTAATCAGGAGTAGTTATGAATTTTTATGTGAAGTTTTTCTCTGGAAAAAAATGATTTATGAAAATGGAAAACAGAAAAAGGATCAATTGGCAAAACTCATGTTTTACTTTCTCTAGAGAAATTATCAAACCATTATATTTTTACTTTTCAAGCTAAGAAATTATTTTACCGCACCACAATGTCTTGAGATTTTTGTAGCTAATTACTGTGGAATGAAAACAATTAACACTGAAATGAAATTTTTGGAAGATCTAAAAGTTGTTTGAATGATCTGAGGTATTAATTTTTCTAGATTGTCTAGATTTTGACTTTTTACCCTTATGGAACAACTTGAAGCTCTAAAGAATTCCCAAACATGGAAAACAGACTTTATGCTCAGCTATTGATTAATGGCAATCCTAGAGGGAAAATGGGATGTCAAAAGCAAAGCAATTATAATGGGAGAGTTAGAATATACATTTTTTTCTGTTCTTATGAATTCATAAATAGAGACATATATCAAATTCAAGTCAGCCAAAGTCAACAGAAAGACTCTAATTAACATTAATATGCTTTGGATCAGATCCTAGATCCTTAGAAGATGATGTTGATAAAACAGAACTAAGATGGTAATATGTTATCTTATGAAGCTTCATGTTATTTATGAGGACAAGAAACATGTTTTTTCAGATTTTGATTAAGTTTCTTCTCTACTTTCTAAGCTTCCAAAAAAAAGATGATAAATTAAAATATGATAAATTGATAAAAAATAAAAATGATAAACAAGATAAAATGGTAAAAAAAAGATAAAATTATAAAACTGATAAATTGATAAAAAGATGAATACAATCTTCATGAAGATTAATGAAAAGCTTCTCTTCTTGGAGACCAAATCTCGCATATTTTAACCTGATGAAGTTTAGAATTGGTTTTGCATGTGTGTAGATTTCTAAATGGAACTGCGTTTTTTTATTGTACTTGTAAGCACTTGTAAGAGTCTTTTTTAGCTAGATATGTGGAAAATGCAGAGAGTTCTCTTTTCACATGTTTCCAATTTTCACTTGTCATTTATATATGTATTTCTCTTCAAGGTAGATATGATTTAAGGTACCATAACATGTGTTAAATTATCCCGAGACAATCATGATATGCTTCAAAAAAGAACCCAATCTCTCTCGGCCTCACTTCTCAACAGATGCTAATAATCCTGTTACATTGCTCCAGTACTTCAGAGTGTGTGAAATTTGACAATGTTGAGTGTGAATTCGGAGTTGTTTTAGCTGAGTCTTCATCTGAGGTTTCCTCAATGGCATTAGATAAAGCAATTACTTGTAGAGCAACATATGCATGATAGAAACTGTATATGTTAGTCCCTTGTAGACTGGTATATGCCCAGACAGAGCATATACTTCTAGACCTGCTTTTAAATGTAAATTCCATTATATGAACACGAAATATGTGCCCTAATAATTTCATATTGAAGGACGTTTTGTTACTCTTATTCATTTTAACTTCTTAAATAATTTCAAAATAGTAAAAGAAAGACCAATTCAATCAGGAAAGATGTCAGTATAGAGGTCTTATTAAACAAGTCTTGTATCTATAGGCAAATAGGATTTCATGTTCTGTTACCATATGAGAAAATAATAATAAAAAAAGAATCATAGCATCACAGCATCATAGAATCATACAATGGTTTGGATTGGAATGGACCTTTGAGGTTCATCTAGTTCAAACCCCCTGCAATGAGCAGGAACATCTTCAACTAGATGAGGTTGCTCAGAGCTCTGTCCAATTTGGCTTTGAATATTTCCAAGGATGGGGCATCTACCACCTCTCTAGGCAACCTGTTCCAGTGTTTCACCACCCTCATCATAAAAAATTTCATCCTTATATCTAATCGAAATCTACCCTCCTTCAGCTTAAAACCATTACCCACTACATGCCCTTGTAACCAGTCCCTCTCCAGCTTTCCTGTAGGCCCCTTCAGGTACTGGAAGGCTGCTAGAAGGTCTCCCTGGAGCCTTCTCTTCTCCAGGCTGAACAACCCCAACTCTCTCAGCTTGTTCTCATAAGAGAGGTGCTCCAGCCCTCTGATCATCTGAGATTTGAAATCATTATCTGAGACTAAGATAGATGAAGTAGATAGAGGTTGCCCTGACCCAGGTGCAGGACCTTGTATTTGGCATTAATGAACCTCATGAGGTTCACATAGGCCCACTTCTCAAGCTTGTCCAGGTCCCTCTGGATGGCATCCTGTCCTTCAGGCATGTCAACTGCACCACTCAGTTTAGTGTCATTTGCAAATTTGCTATCAGTGCACTCAATCCCACTATGTCATTGATTAAGCTGTTAAACAGTACTGGTCCCAATACAGATCCCTGAGGTATACCACTCAGCATGGATCTCCACCTGGAAATTGAACTGTTGACCACTACCCTCTGGATGCAACTGTCCAACTAATTCCTCATCCACCAAGCAGGAGGACTACAAGGATGTCATGAGGTTATGCAGAGAGAAAATTAGAAGGGCTAGACAATAAAGGACAATAAAAAATGTTTCTACGAATACATTAGCAATAAAAGGAGGGCTAAGGAGAATCTCCATCCTTTAGTGGATGTGGGGACACACAGTGACACAGTGACAAAGGCTGAGGAAAAGACTGAAGTACTTAATGCCTTCTTCGCCTCAGTCTTTAATAGAAAGACCAGTTGTTACCCGGGTACCCAGCTGTGGTGGGTTGATGCTGGCTGGAGGCCAGGTGCCCCCCAAAGCTACTCTATCACTGCCCTCCTCAGCTGGGCAGGGGAGAGAAAATATAACAAAAGGCTCCTGGGTCAAGTTAAGGACAGGGAGAGATCACTCTCCAGTTACTGTCATGGGCAAAACAGACTTCACTCAGGAAAATTAATTAATTTATTACCAAACAGATCAGAGTCGAGTAATGAGATATAAACCCAAATCTTAAAAACACCTTCCCCCCAAACCCTCCTTTCTTCCCAGGCTTAACTTCACTCCCAGTTTTCTCTACCTCCACTCCCTGATCAGCACAAGGTAAAAGGGAATGGGGGTTACAGTCAGGTCATCACAGGTTGTCTCTGCTGCTCCTTGCTCCTCAGGAGGAGGACTCCTCACATTCTGCCCCTGCTCCAGCATGGGGTCCCTCCCACGGCAGACAGTCCTCCACTAACTTCTCTAATGTCAGTCCTTCCACGGGCTACAGTCCTTCACAAACTGCTCCAGCGTGGGTCTCTCCCATGGGGTGCAGTCCTTCAGGACCAGACTGCTCCACCATGGGTCCCTCATGGGGTCATGAGTCCTGCCAGAAAACCTGTTCTGGCATGGGCTCCTCTCTCCATGGGGCCACAGGTCCTGCCAGGAGCCTGCTCCAGCATGGGCTTCCCACGGGGTCAGAGTCTCCTCCAGGTGCATCCACCTGCTCTGGCGTGGGGTCCTCCATGGGCTGCAGGTGGATATCTACTCTGCCGTTAACTTCCATGGGCTGCAGGGGGACAGCTTGCCTCATTATGATCTTCACCCCTGGCTGCAGGGGGATCTCTGCTCTGGCACCTGGAGACCTGGAGCACCTCCTCCCCCTCCTTCTGCACTGACCTTGGTGTCTGCAGAGTTGTTCATCTCACAGCACTCTCTGGCAGCAATTACTCTTGTTTTTTTTCCCCTTCTTAAATACATTATCCCACAGGTGCTAACACTGTCACTTATTGATACAGGCTTGGCCAGCAGCAGGTCCGTCTTGGAGTTGTCTGGCATTGGCTCTGTCAGACATGGGTGAAGCTTCTAGCAGCTTCTCACAGAAGCCACCCCTGTAGTACCCCGCTTCAGCCCCCTGAGCTGGAAGATAAGCAAGGGGATCCAAAGGAAGCCCCCATAATCCAAGGGGAAATGGTTAGCAACCAGCTACACTACTTAGACACACACAAGTCTATGGGGCTGGATGGAATCCACCCATGGTACTAAGGGAGCTGGCAGAAGTGCTCACCAAGCCAAGTTCTATCATTTAGCAGCAGTCTGCTTAACTGGGGAGGTCTCTGTTGACTGTAGGTTAGCCAATGTGATGTCCATTTACAGAAGGGCTGGAAGGAAATGGCCTCACATTCCACCAGGGCAGGTTTAGATTGCATATTGGGAAAAATTTCTTCACTGAAAGGCCTGTCAAGCAGTGGAACAGGCTGCCCAGGGAAGTGGTTGAGTCACCATCCCTGGAGGTATTTAAAAGATGTGTAGATGTGGTGCTTAGGGACATGGTTTAGTGGTTGGACTTGGCAGTACTAGGTTAATGGTGGGACTTGATGATCTTAAAGGTCTTTTCCAACCTAAACAATGCTATGATTCTGTCTTCCCAGGCACCGAGGTGAAGCTGACAGTTTGGTAGTTCCCAGGGTCCTCCTTTCTACCCTTTTTAAAATTAGATGCAATGTTTCCCTTTTTCCAGTCACCAGGGACTTTCCCTGACTGCCATGACTTTTCAAATATCATAGATAGTGGCTTGGAAACTACATCAGCCAATTCTGTCAGGACTCTGGGATGCATCTCTTCAGGTCCCATAGACTTATGGGTTGCTCAGATGGTCAGGAACCTGATCTTCTCTTACAGTGGGAGGGACTTTGCTCCCCCAGTCCCTGCCTTGAGGTCCATTGACTGGAGAGGTTTGGGAAGAGACGTTGCCAGTGAAGATGAGGCAAAAAAAGTTGTTGAGTACCTCAGCCTTCTCCTCATCTGTTTTTACCAGTTTCCCAGTCTTGTTCATCAGGGGGTTACACTTTCTTTGACCTTCCTTTTCTGGCTGATATACCTATAGAAGGTCTTATTATTATTCTTTGCATCCCTTGCCAAGTTCAGCTCCAGTTGCGCCTTGGCCTTCCTGACCCCATCCCTACACAACCAGGCAGTGTCCCTATACTCTTCCCAGGATACCTGTCCCTGCTTCCACTGCCTGTGCCTTTCCTTCTCACCCTTGAATTTGACCAGCAGGTCTTGACTCATCCATGCCAGTCTCTTTCCTCCCTTTCGTGATTTCTTACATTTGGGGACTGAGAGCTCTTGTGCTCTATGGAAGGCATCCTTAAAGATCTGCCAGCTCTGTTCTGCTCCCTTTTCCCTGAGGGCAGTGCCCCAGAGGGTCCCATTGACTAACTCCTTGAACAGCTGGAAGTTTGCTGTCCTAAAATTCAGGGTCCTGGCTTTACTGTTTGCCTGTCCCATATCTCTCAGGACTGCAAACTCCACTGATGCATTAATAGGAACAATTAAAAGTTAATTTAAGATCTGCAGTAAAAAAATGGTCTACATTTATATGCCATTTATATGCAATTTTATTCCTTAAAGTGTGATTTCATTAAGAAATGGTAAAAACAAGACTATTTGTGAATACCTTAGTTGAACAGTATGATTAAAGTTAATGTCTATATAGTATGCACCATGCAGTGTTGCAGTGTTACAGCCTTATTCTTTCTTCTATACAACTCTAAAATCACAGGATATCTAAACCAAAATTCCAACTCAGAATGCATGACATCATACAGTACATGGATCTGTTGTTCTGGGTAGAAGTAGAATTTAAACAAGGAACTGTATGAATACCTCGCTTACAATATGAGTAGTACCTAAATGCAAGATCAGTTTGTAGTAGGAATGTTCAAAAATACAAGAGTGTACCTTTTGCTGCCTTATCAGATATTCTGTTTGAAATTATCTGCAAAGTAGACAGTATCCTAAAAGCAGTCTAGACTTTTCCTCAATAAAGAAGCTGCATTGTGATTACAGGAGAGTGGCCATAATCTTCCTAATTAGTTCCATATTATCTGAATTTTTTTTTTTTTTTTTTTTTTTTTTCCCAAACAGAAATCAAAGCAATTCTACTGAAATTAAGATAGCCAGTGCTCTACTTTGAAACAGATATTGCACATGGAGGAAGGGACCCATGAGCTTCCTTATGCAAAACATAGTATATCAGTACACCGTTTCTGAAAATACATACGTCCCCATCTACTATTGCTGGCTAACAAAGGTATTTAGCCTTGTAGCTCCAGTTACAACATTCTGTGCTGAACTCCTCTGCTACTAATGCACAGTAAGTTGTATCAGGTACTAGTACAACTGTGTTTCCCAAGTTAAAAAAAAAAAAAAAAAAGTTCTGGGTTGACTGTGCAAAAAAGTTATTTTGAAAAACTACATATATGGAAGGCTACGAAATGGTAAATTTGCAGTTGCTTATTACAGTGTTTTATCCCATTCTTCAGTTTTCAAGATGATCAACTTGAAATACTTATTCTACCTTTTTTTCCAAATAACATTATTTCGTTCATACCACAGTAACAACAGAATTAAGGTGTTTAGCACAACTGTATAGCTAGCATTTTCTAAGTCTCATTTTACATGGGAAAAACCCCTCTGTCTTCTGAATCTTAGAAACTTATCTTCATTTAAAGAGAAAAAAAAAAACACAAAAAAACAAACCAATAAAATTGCTAACTTGTATTGCATATATCTATCCCACTGAACTTAATCCTTTAGTAATGATTATTTTTGAATATATGTTTAGGAGGGGCCCTGCTGAATATGTTACAGTGGCACACTCATTCTGACTCAGCTTTGAACATCCTCCTCCTTTGTTGCGAGCAGAGCTTAGCCAAGAGATGCATCAGTTCTACTAGCAGACAAAAAGTTCCTTCAAAGTTCAAATAAATTGGGATTGAGCCTGTGCACTAGTTTGGTCCTGAGCACGTGGCACTCTGGAAGCAAAACCCATGAGTATAAATGTGCATCTGTTAGAATTGCCCACCTGTTTGCATGAAAATTATGGGCAGAAAAAATTGCCTGCCAGTAACTTCTAGCTCCTTTGTCAATGTTTTCCTCTGAGACAGTCCTTAATTCCAAAAGAAGGTTTGTTAGTGTTTATTCCAATCCAAGAAACTTCTGTTCATTTGTAGACAGAGATCTGAAGGGTTTAAATACTCTCCAGGCTCCCTGCCAGCAGATAACTGTGGGTGGAAAAGGTAGATCGAATCAAAAAGTAAACAATGTTTCAGCCCACTGAGAGAGATGCTTGGAGCTTGATAATAAAGACAGCAGGATTATATCCTGCCTTTTCTTCAGGGATGGAGTATTGCACAGTTTCCTGTTGATTAATTCTCTAAATCTTTTGCTTTCATGTTCTGTCTTGCCACAGCCTTTGCTAGCTTCTCCACTGTTCTTTTGAGTGGGAAGTTTGATTCCCAGTAGCTACGAGATTGGGTTTCATACTGGTGAAGAAAAGCATGAAATTCTCAGTTTACAAAAATGCAGAATTTTGAGTCTTTGGTTTGTGAGCAAGTTCAGGGTCACCTCCTACAGCGTGTGTTTATATTCTCTGATATGAGCCCTGCAGAAGACTAAAAAAAGAACTGCCCAGAGAAAGGATATTGAGGTGAGGAGTCCTTACACTCTGGATGTTCAATAGAAAATCTCCTTGAGGGAGCAATGGTACTTGATTTTTATGGAGAAATTTTCTTCTGATCCAAACAGAAATAATTTCAAAACTGCATAGCTCATAGAGGATTTCAATCAAATTCATTTTTGCTCACTAAATTAAAAATTTAAAGTATTCTCCACACCTCAGGGTGATTTTTAAAGACAACATTAAAAGATAAACAATGGTCTTATTTTGAAGGTATTGTA
Source organism: Aramus guarauna (assembly GCA_013400195.1). NCBI lineage: Eukaryota > Metazoa > Chordata > Aves > Gruiformes > Aramidae > Aramus > Aramus guarauna. The sequence continues at coordinate 71,169 of VXBL01006367.1, forward strand.
TTTGTTCTGGAAAGGTCACTTGAATAAATTTAAGTATCCAATCAGTAATTCTGTTAGTATGCCAGTAGCTATGAAAGTGAATGTTAGCTATCATAGTAATTTGCTTATTCATCCAAAATTATTTGATTTTCCTTTCCAGAGCATTTCATATGCTTTCTCAACATTTCATGTAGTGTTGTCATTCTGCTATATATGGAAGATGGTCCTCATTACTATGATTGAACTCATTTATATGGAATGCAATTAAAGAGAGATTTTTCTCTGTTCCAACGTACCTACTTCTAAGCTCAGGATCTGGAGAAATGTGCAGTATGATTTACAGCAACCTTTTGCTATACTGGGGGAAATGTATCTGCATTTCCAGACAGCCTGAAGGGCTGCCTCCCAGAGAACAATTACCCTGAGATTGCACACAAATTCAACAAGACAACACTGAATGACATTACTCTATGAAATAAAATTTCATTTGCTGCTGATCTGGAATATAAACAGTAGAAAAATAAAACTTTCAAGAAATTATCAAAGTGCTAAATTTAATCAGAATATTGAAGAATTCATTTTGATTTGTTTTCCTGGTATAAATGTTTCCATTTCTAAATTTATCAAATCATTAAATATATGCATAGTTATCAACATTTCATTTCATGTTGAACTGATAATGTCATAGAAATTTAAGAGTATTTTATTTCTGTTTTAGAACCAGGGAAACCAAGATCTTTTTCCACAAATTAGACAAAATATTTTTTCAATAAGAAAATTATTAGTAATATTATTTTCTACTTTAATGTCACCAGTAGATCTAACTTCAATAGTAGTAATAAAATCACATGCAAAATAAGCATACATATGCACACATGCTATTATATGTCTACTGTCTTCTACTCAAAGACATCTGCTTTCCAGTGATAAATAATAATATTTCAAAAATACAATATGGAAAGCTAAATCACTTTATCCAGAAACTGTACATTTATTTTTTATTATTTCAGGCAATGTGTATTACAGGTGTGAATTTGTGTAGGCTGAGTTTTACTTCAAATGAAAATAGCTTGCTGCCAAACTTACAACTTTTCACTTTTTGATAATTCAGAGTGTGAAAATTCTCATTTTGTAGAAGTTCTTCAGTCAGGAAACTGCTCAGAATAAAATAGTAAAGGTTATTGTGTGATGCCTTGGGAAAATAAAAAATCTCATATTTTGTTTTTTACTACAAAATATATAAAGGATGGGATACTTTGAAACTACATTAATATCTATAACATAGTAGAAGATCTTTGAACAAATGGTGCTGTAGGAAGCAATATATTACTTGTATATATATATAATATATGTATAAAAGCATTAACAGATGAGCACTAGAAGAGTTGAACTTACAGTATTCCTTCAAATTATCCTCAAAAACCAGGAAATTAGGTATTAAAATGTTTATGGCTTCCCAAATGTGTGGTACCTAGTTATCAGTACAGGCAAATGTACATCAAATTGTGAGAGAATTACCATTTCTGTAGAATTCTCTTAGCACATTTTTCCTCTGCCTGATCAACTTTGGAGCAATATCATCAGCTAGGAACCAAAAAGCATGCTGATAGAACTACTAAAAAAATATCAATTTATGAAATAGTGTTCCGCATCTTCCATTTGTCATTCCTTTTTTTTTTCCCTACTTCATATTCTGTGCAGCCTAGTCTTACAGAATAAGATGGGAAATCAGATATAACATTATTCTCATTTCACATTCACCTGCTAAATCAGAATGTCTTTCACTGCTAGATGTGAAGTATGTAAGGTATGTAAGTAAAAAACAATTCAGGCATATATATATATATATATATATATATATATATATATAAACAAACCACAAATACATTTTCTGCAAAGTCAAATGTAAACTTTAAACATCTCCAATTCTCACAAATGGCAGGCAGAGGCCATAAATGGTTAGGTCAGCATGTTACAGCATCACATAGACATAACATTTATATTATAACCCACACTGGGTAAAGTGATTCAGATTGTGATTGCTAGGAATTTTGGAGTCATTTATTTAGAGGGAAAGTTGAAATATTTGTATCTGCATCTGAGTTTGTAGTCTAACCAACGTCATGGGTGGTAACATCTGAATTTTTTGCTTCCCTTTCATCTTATCATCATATTTAAAATAAAGATGTCAGAGAGTTTCAGGATAGAAAAGCAAGACTGTATGCTTGAAAACAAAACTGAATATTTTGTGGAGATTTCACATTTCTATGCTACCATTGTAAGGTTTCTTTTTCTGTCTGTGAGAAATTTCCGGAGCAATAATATTTATTTTGTATCAGTTATACAAATGGAAGGAACTATAAACAGTCTTCAGAATGAAAATAGCAGTGTTTTCCTCTCACATCACTTAACATCCTGTGTATTACATTTAAGTATGAAAGTGTTGTCCTTCCACACGGGCTTCCTATTTTAAGGTGAAGATACTTAGAAATTACATGCACTTGTGCACGGTAATGAAGGTACATGCCAAAAAAAAAAAAAAAAAAAGAAAATCTGAAGATAAGGGGAAAAAAATTACATGACAAAGTCATCATGTGCCTATATCCAGGAACAAGCCTTTGGTTTTGCTGTTAGTTTTCTACTTGGTCTTTAAATAAAATTGCTTGTACGCTTTACAGTACTATAGATTTTCTTTGTGATACAAATACTTTGATATGGCTGGTGCAAGGTCTAACTATTCTTATAGGTTATGCTGCCCCGTTTTCTATCCACCTAAACTCAATTTACATCACATGGGATAAAGAAATACTAAGTTACGGGTTTTTGCTATTTTTTTGTAGAGGCAGCCATTATTTTGAAAATTATTTCTAAAACTGTGCCTAGGTTATATTTTTATGCTATTGTATGTCATTTGAATCCAGCTTTCCTAGATGCATAGAGGGGGAATTACAGACTCATAAAATGCTGGCAGGATGATTTTGCATATGTGCCACAGTGCCTGGGGTAGCACACACAGCAGAACAGCAAAGGGTTTTTTTGCCTGTGCTGGACAGGTGCTATGGGAAGTTGTGAGCAGATGAGAGAGGGACCCAGCCATCTCTGCTGGGCAAAGCTGGCAGCATACCAAAAACTTAAGCCATAAAGGCTAAGGTCATTTGATTTCCACTCTCATTTTCCCAAGTTTAGTACCAAATAGAAGGCACAGATGATGCTGGTTGAAGAACTGAGTTCAATGGCATTGAATGTAGATGGCTGTATACTGTAACAGTTTAATTTCCATTGTGTATGTCTGAAACAGGTTGCCCAGAGAGGTGGTAGATGCCCCATCCCTGGAAACATTCAAGGTCAGGTTGGACGGGGCTCTGAGCAACCTGATCTAGCTGAAGATGTCCCTGCTCATTGCAAGGGGGTTGGGTTTGCTGACATTTAAAGGTCCCTTCCAACCCAAACTATTCAATGATTCTGTGTCCACTGGGCTTGTACGTCCTGACTCAATATTTTTTAAATACGACACTGGGTCACATTCTCCCATTATTTGCACACAAGCACAAAATCAGCAGGTATTGCACAAAGGTAAGTAGCGGTGTATCACTGAAGATCTTCTCCTTAGAACAAGCAGCTGCAGTGAACTGCACTTTTTCCCCTTTTTGGTGGTTTTGCACTTCCTCAGCAGCACAGAATATGCTGGACTCAGCCAGCCAGAGCAGGAATCTGAATTGAAACAGGTGAAATAATTCTCCTGCATCCTATCCTGCTATTTTCTCACAGTCATACCACTGTCCAAAGAGAAGTTTTGCAGAGAAAACATAGTTAAAATGAAACTGAGTTACAACAGTCCTTGGATGGCATAAAGTTCACAGAAAAACATTGGGTAAAGATTTGCTTTACACTTTAATAGTGAGCAATTTTAACAGGTTTCTTTATCTTTTAGAAGCAGAAGAAATGCCCTTTTTAAAGTGTGGAGTCTGACTCTGGAAATCGTGACTGTCGGGCTGAGGTTAAGTGTCTTATACTTTGTTATTTCTTAAGTCTTTTAGGCTGGGGGGTGGGTGATGCTTAATGCCACTTAATTCCTTTTCATCTAAGTTTTTGTTTATGGAATATATTTCATAGTGTCTACAGAGCTGTGTAATTAGTCAGAGACTCAGTAAAGAGCCTTTTGAAAAAATGGTCCTTAGCCTTTCACTTTCATGAGCACCAAAATTCAATCAAAAACTATTTTTAAAGTGAGTAAAAGCTACAGTGGCAAATCTATTAAAATGTGTTTAATCATTAACTTCTTTGATTTAACATCTGTCTAAAACATAACATCAAAAATTGAATAATTTATCATGTAATTGCATAAAAGCTCAAGTAATGTAAGGCATTAATTAAAAATTTATATGAAATTCAGAAGAAGAAAGTTGAGGAGGAACTATTTGATTACCCACTCAGTAGGATGGCTATAGTTACTTTGAAACAGTAATCTACTGTATTATAAATTCTTAACTGTGAAAAACACTGTAAACCCCTTAGATTTATCTGATGATTTTCTGAAAATGCATTAGCTGTAGATTACTTCAGATTCTATAGTTAGATGTACAGATATGCCAATTCCCCAAGGAATTATTATTCTTTCACTTTTATAACCTATTAGCCTCACTGTATGTACAAACTGCTACGTAAACATGAAAAGAGGATAAGACTTTCAGAACTTTCTGAACCTTGTTTCGTAAATGTACAGACTTCAGGAGCAGCTTTTGGGTTTTCTCCTCAGGCTCATATTGAGTCAGCCATACAAGAATATCATAGCCACAAAATCTACTCTAATGTTAAATATATTATGGGGAGGAGTTATTATAGCAACCATATTACTGCTCCAAATAATCAATTAACTTTTACAACTTATGCAAACTAGAGAAGTTTTAAATTCTGGTTTCTTCTCTTTCCTAGCCAGCTAATAGTATTTGAAAGTAGTGAGTTATTTAAAACTGATATTTGTGCCAAACTGCCTTTAGAATTAGAAAAATTGGCTCAGAAAGCAGAGTATCCAGATGGATAAGAAAATAAGCACAGATTTTAATCTAAACAGGTTTGTCTGTCGCAAAAAAAAAAAAAAAAAAAAAAAAAAAAAACCC
>VXBL01006367.1:76345-87000 GCA_013400195.1 Aramus guarauna
AAAAAAAAAAAAAAAAAAAAAAAGCCTCCTTTGCAAAGTTCTCTCTTTAACACTCCCACCAAAGCCTATTTTCATGAATCATTCACTGAGATCTACCTATGTAAATGAGTACTTATGAAACCAGGTCCTAAGTTTTGCCTATATTTAAAGAAATGTAAAGTACAGATCACCATAGTTTGGGGTACTTTCTGAAAGAATATTTAGAAAATTATTATCTTCCTTCTTATACAGAACATAGCTATTATTTAGACTATCATTGATAAATTTCCTGAAATCCAGAATTACCTGAGAAAATAATAGATTTAAGGGTTTTTTCTCTTCTCATTTCCTTCCTTCCTTTTTTTTTTTTTTTAATGGATTCTTTCTTCTGTTTCTGTTGACTGCTGCTTGAGTCTTTTCCTGCCTGCTGAGAGGATGGGATATTGTTCATCTACTTTAAGAGTGTGTTATTGTCAATCCATCCCCTTGTGAGAATGAGATTAGTGTTTCCAGTGTTCTCAATTTGACACTGCTAGAGAAGAAAATGATCAAAATTATCACAAATAAAAAGTAAAGTAGAAGATACATTTAAGAAAAATAATATGGAATTGGCATGATAGTAACAGTCAGGAACATTAAGGACATGTTTAAGTTTGGATAGCTCACAAAAGACTTGAAAAGATCAGCTGCCAAGTGTTTTGAGAATACGCTTGGAAATATGTACATTTGTAACATCAAAATATTTTAAAAAACAGAGAGTGCCCGGACTTCAGATAAGTGACCACACTTTAGAAAATACTTGGGTAAAACTTTCAAAAAGCCAGGAGATCTGTCTCTTAGTAGCAGGTTTAATAAAACCCGTTTTTTTCCTCCAAGTGGAATGTTTACAAGATCCAAACTCAGATCTTGCATTGCATATAGAAAGCGCCTAGGATGCCCAAAACCTACTCAGCCAGCTTTACCCTTATGTTCTGTCCTTTTGGTTTCTTGTTTGTTTTACTTTTACCTTTAGAAATGTACTACATTTTTGTAAAAAAACAGTTGTGGTGCTTCTGTGAGCAGTATGAATCACAGGTATGAAGGCTTAGAGTGCTTTTTATCATCCTAATTACTAATATTGCCCTACAAAGATGGTGCAGTGACTCATCTGAAAGGAGCATGAAGTTATTTCACCTTTCATTCATTGTTTAAGATCTCAAAGATAAAAAATGAAATGGCAAAAGCATACTTATTTTGACAAGGATGTAAACAAGAAATGTGGTTAAATAAACCAGTTCAAATATACATATATTTACATGTGGCTGTGCACTCAATTGCACATCCACAGTCCTGTACATGTATGTAGCCATATTCATAACTAGGTTACAAGTATATGTATTGAAGTAACATTGACATTTTGTAAGGAAAAGGCTTTATGACTTGAAATTAAATGACTTTATGTTACCAATTGTAATTATAAAAGAAAAATAAACAACAACAATTCCCACTAAAATAGATCTGGTAGGTTTTTGTGTCCAGAGAGAGAAGGTAAAAGAAAGGAAAGAAATGTTTTGGTGTCTGTCTTAGCGGTTGTACCCACGCAGTACAGGGATGAGTACAAGCAACCAAAAGGATATATTTCTTTTTTTGGTGACAATGCCAACTAAACCTACAGGAAACTGCAGCCTGAGGCTGAGGCTGAGATGATTTTAAACCTATATATTCTTATTCTGAAGAGATTATTTGAACTGGAAGATTTACAGGCTACTCTGGAATCCAAATTTTCAGTACCTCTTGTTGGCCAATCTACTTGCTAGATTGAAATTTCAATTAGAAGGGAGATCAGCAAGACTCACTCACCTTTTAATAGTCCCATATGGCCAGTGAAAAAGTCTGACGGGGGGTGGAGGTTAACAGTAGACTATTGTGGCCTGAATGAAGTGACACCACCACTGAGTGCTGCTGTAACAGACATCTTAGAGCTCCAGTATGAACTGGAGTTGAAGGCAGCTAAGTGGTATGCTACAATTGATGTTGCCAATGCATTTTTCTCAATTCCTTTGGCAGCAGAGTGCAGGCCATAGCTTGTTTTCACATGGAGGGGTGTCCAATACACCTAGAATTGACTGCCCTAGGGGTCAAAATACACCCCTACCATTTGTCATGGACTAATCCAAACTGCACTGGAAAAGGGTGATGCCTCTGAACATCTACAATACATTGATGACATCATTATGTGGGGCAGCAAGGCAGAAGTGTTTGAGAAGGGAAAAAGCGTAATTCAGATTCTTCTGAGAGCTAGTTTCACTGTAAAGAAAAGCAAGGTCAAGGGACCTGCACAGGAGATTCAGTTCTTGGGAATAAAATGTCAGGATGGACGTCGTCATGTGGCTATGTAGACAACAAGATAGCAACTATGTCTCCACCAGCTAACAAGAAGGAAACACAAGCTTTCCTTTTGGGGTTCTGGAGAATGCGTATTCCAGGCTATAGTCAGCTTATGACCCCTCTGCATTGAGTAACCTGAAAGAAGAACTATTTTGAGTGGGGCTTTGAGCAACAAGAAGCATTGAGCATATGAAACAGTAAACAGCTTGTGCAGTAGCTCTTGGGTCTGTCTGGACAGGACCAGCTGTGCAAAATGTACTATACACTGCAGCTGGGGAGCTCATCTGGAGCCTCTGGCAGAAAATATCAGGAGAAACCGAGGTCGACCATCAGGGTTTTGGAAACAGGGGTGTTGAGGAACTACTACACTCAAACTGAAAAAGAGATAGCAGCATGTGAAGGGATTTGAGCCTCTTCAGAGGCTCAGATACAGAAGCATCTCTCCTCTTGGCACCACAAGTGCCTGTGCTATGCTGGATGTTTAAAGGAAATATCCTCTCTACACATCACACAAGCCACATTACATGGAGTAAGTGGGTAGTGTTGATCATGCAGCAAGCTTGACTGGGGAAACCCAACTGCCCAGGAATCCTGGGAGAGATCATGAACTGGTCAGAAGGCAGAGATTTTGGAGCACTGCCTGAGGAGGTGGCTCATGCCCAAGAGGCACCACCATGTAATGAGAAATTAGAAGATGAAAGGCATTATACTTTGTTTACTGATGGATTCTGTCATCTGGAAGTAAACCATCAGAACTGGAAAGCTGCTGTGTGGAGTCCCATACAACAAGTTGTTGAAGCCACTGAAGGAGAAGGTAAGTCAAGTCAGTTTGCTGAAGTGAAAGCCATCCAAGTAGCCCCTAGGGATCGCTGAAGGAGAAAAGTGGCCAGTACTCTATCTCTATACTGAGTCCTGAATGGTGGCTAATCACAGATGAGGGTGGCTACAATAGTGGAAGATGACCAATTGGCAGCACAGGGGTAAACACATCTGGGCTGCTGCATTGTAGAAGGACATCATGCCTGGGTAGAAAACATGGCTCTAAAGGTATGTCATGTAGATGCTCACGTGCCTAAAAGCCGCGCCACTGAAAAACATCAAAACAGGGAACTGGCAGACAGGGCTGTCAAAATTGAAGTATCTCAGGTGGACCTGGATTTGGAGGGTAAGAGTGAGCTATCTGTACGCTCAATGGGCCCACAAAACACTGGGACATTTAGGGAGAGATGCAAAATACAGATGAGCTCGTGATTAAGGGGTGGACCTGACCATGCAGGCCATCACACATGTCTCTCATCAATGTGAAACTGTGCTGCAAGCAAGCGAGCCACACGAGTCAAATCTCCCTGGAACAGCAAATTCTTTCAGTGGATCTTTCCTGCTTACCTTTTGTCTTCTACAAGCCAGTGAATATAGCTCTTCCCTTCTGGTACATCAACAACAGCAGCAAAACCAGCAGCTTGTAGCCTGCTCTGCAAAGGAAAACGTTTTATCAGAACCTAGCTTTACTTCAATCCGCTTTCTTTCCTTTATTTACAATTCCTTTCTCTACAAATATGCAACTATTGTAAAGATTAAAAAAAACACCTTAAGACCTTTCGAGTAAAGAATAACATAACCTGGTGTTGCTTAGCAGCTTGATAGAATGATACGCAGGTCTCCCTTTTTCCCCTACAATCTTTTTCTCCAGTGTTGATTAGTTTACCTCTTCCAATACTAAAGACCTGAGGTTAGAGAACTTGACCTGTAATTCAAATAGGCCATTAAATATCACCTCATAAATACAGTCACGCTATATTTTCCTTCTCAGGTTCTGAGATCTTCCCTGAAGTTCAGTTTTCATCTATGCCACTATGAGATTTTAGACTATTAAAAAAAAAAAAAAAAAGAAATTTTACATTGTGATGGTTTTGGCTGGGATAGAGATAATTTTCTTCATAATAGCAGTATGAGGCTGTGTTTTGGATTTGTGCTGAAAACAGTGTTGATAATACAGAGATGTTTTCATTATTGCTGAGCAGTGCTTACACAGAGCCAAGGCCTTTTCTGCTTATTGCACCACCCCACCAGTGAGTAGGCTGAGGGTGCACAAGGAGTTGGGAGGGGACACAGCCAGGACAGCTGACCCCAACTGACCAAAGGGATATTCCATACCATATGACATCATGCTCAGCATATAAAGCTGAGGGAAGAAGAAGGAAGACGGGAATGTTCAGAGTGATGGTCTTTGTCTTTCCAAGTAAGCATTATGCATGACAAAGCCCTGCTGTCCTGGGGATGGCTGAACACCTGCCTGCCCATGGGAAGTGATGAATGAATTCCCTGTTTTGCTTTGCTAACGTGTGTGGCTTCTGCTTTGCCCATTAAACTGTCTCTATCTCAGCCCATGAATTTTCTCACTTTTACTCTTCCAACTCTTTCTTCTATCCCATCGTGGTGGGGAGTGAGCGAGTGGTTGCGTCTGGCTTAGTTGCTGGCTGGGGTTAAAACACGACATACACTTAGCTTAATATCACTGCAGGGGTGTGTGAAGGCTTGAACCTGGCCAGCTGCCAGACCCCCACCCAGCTGCTCTCCACTCCCTCTCCTCAACAGGACGGGAAGAAAGTAAGATTAAAAGCCTTGTGGGTCAAGGTAGAGATAGATATCACTTTTCAATAGCCATCACAGTCAGAACAGATTTGATTTGGGGAAAATTGTTTTAATTTCTTGCCAGTCAAAAAGGTTTGGTATAGTGCAAAACAAATACAAATTAAAACATCACCTCCCCTCCCACCCCTCTTCTTCCCAGTCTCAGCTTTACTCCTTCATTCCTAATTCTACCCCAGCTGGCACAAAGTAGACAAAACTAAACATGCAAATACTTGTGCTTTGGGTTTTTAAAAATGTTTTCCAATGTGAAATACTGTCTGAATGAGAACAAAGTAAGTCTTCTGGTGTATTTAAAGTCAGCTGGGGCTAGTGTTTGTTTTATGTTTGTGATGACTCCTGAGCTGACCAGAGCTCTGAGGTAAACCTACTTTTTCCTGTAACCATTTGAGAACTTCAAAACACCAAGGGACTTTTGACTTCTGGAGACTGGCTTTTTTATTAGAACAGAAACTACAACCAGAAACTTTTCAAAACTGAAAAAAGAATCCTCCGACTGAGACAAGATATAAATAGAAATACAATAAGCAAACTTTTTCTCACACTAGTTATTTCAAAATTGGTCCTTTTTTACAAAGTTTTACTTAGCAGCTGAGTGATCCTCCCTGGTTCTAGCAAAATCTTCATCCGTAGGAAGCCTCCAGCACCAGAATGTACTTTCTGCTGCCTGAAGCCTGAAACTGTGCCTGCTTTTTGCTTTCTAATTTCCTCTTTTTCTACTGGTCCCACCCCAAATTACAGAAGTATTTCCTTCCAAACATGTCTCGTCTAGCTGCAAGGGAAGGAAGAGTTTCCCCTCACTGAAAAGGCTTCCACCAGAGCCCATGTGCAGCATCCAGGACAATACAAACAGCCAGATTTGCTGCCTTGCAGTGCAAACAGTGACTGTGAATAAATGCACTGAACAATCCAACACAGATCCATAAAATCACTTGTTCCATCACAGACATTTCAAATAATACAAGTGTTTGAAAATATTAAGCTGTTTATTCATTCTCTTAAATAAACAATTGTTTAAGTGTAATCAAAACTCTAATCTGGAAAACAGATTGAGCCCATTCTCACAGTTTGGTTAGGAAAAGTGCAATCTAAATGTCACTCAAGGAACCATCAGTGACAACCGTGGAAATCCCTTCTTCTGGCATGCTGGGATTTTCAAAGCACATTTCAAAATGAGGGGTAGATTTATGAATTTCAGCTTCTTCAAATTCCATTTTCATGCAACTGGAGAGGACTGATAGATCACATAGTAAAGTTAGCCCAGAAACTGCTCTGTTCAATGCAACAACCTTAATGAAATTAAAACATTTTAGTCTTGGAGATAAAACTGTGCAACTATGTGTGTCAGGCACATTGATTATAGTTGAAGTGACATCTATTTCTCAGACATCTATAATGGCAGAAGAATGATATTGTGAAATATGCCCAGATGATTTAGCAGGCAAACCATGTTGCAGAAGGGGGGGACGGGGGGGACTATTTTTTTTTTTTTTTAAGGATTCTGTGGGATTTTATGGCTAGTATAACCAGGGGATTGGGGAGAAGTGGGGATTGCTTTCTAATTCTCATCTGCTAATCAGTTTGAATTTGAGCAAGATTAACCAACTAAGCAGTGAATTAAGGAACATTATATGATAACACTTTGTCCACTTTCCTGTAGTCAATTCATGAAATTTTAGGGAAGTTTAAATTAAACACAGCAAAATCCATCTGGTCAATTGCAAATCAAGAAGACACATCTGTCCTAACATCTGTAGCTGATCACAGGAAGATCTTAATCATGAACCACTGTCAAAACAAAAGTGGTATATAATCACCTTGCCTGTATTTTTTCATAGCATTTGTCTAACTTCAACCTTTGTGTATTGTTATGCCTTTGCCTGAAAGAAAAGTCCCAACTGTTTAGATATGAGAATATAAGCACAGAGACAAAGCACCCTTCAATCTTCTTATATTTGTCCCTTCACAATATACTCTCAAACCTTTTTCGACATTTCTCCAGGATTTTCTTAAAACAGCCACAGAACTGGACACACTATATCCTACCAATGCTATGTAGAAATATAAGATTTTTTTTTTTTTCTCTTTTGCTAGGAAGTTTCTTCTGGATATGTCAACCTTCTTTGGTGAAAAGATTGCAGTGAAGGAAAGAACTACAAAAAATTAATGAAGCCTAAAAGTATAGTTTTTATGCCTGATGCACATATAGGCTACATACATTCTCATTTCTTGCTAATCTCTATGGCAACCTTTTGCAGATTCAGTAGTCACAGAGGAAGGACTGGTAGATTACTTTAAAAAAAGCCCAAACTCACAGCCAAAACCCTAAAGCCAAAGTGTATATTTCATCTGAATGCATTTCCTGTGTTGAGAATAAGCACAGGATTTTGATGAATAAATTAGACTTGATGAGCTCAGTTTTATACTCAGGTTTTCCATATGTACTTTGCATTCTGCTTCTCATCTCATTGTAGAATCCCTATTTTTCACACTGAATTCAAAATCATACCTTCTGGAGGTAAATTAATCTTTTAAATAATCAGTGGATAATTTTAGGACCTCACTGGGACTATTCACAAGCTGAAAATTAGGTAGGTACTTACATTGCTTGTTGAATTAGAGCTCAGATCTCTACAGGTAGAATTTTTGCATACCTGTTCACCGGAGCAGCAAGATAAGAGTTCTAGTGCTCTTAGTGGAGACATTATCCTTTTATTCAGGTGGCAAGTAAAAACTCCATCTAGTATGTTTATCAGTCCAATGCCAACTCTCAGAGAATCTCAGCCAGTGTTCAGAGAACCAAGCTAAAATTGAAAATTATAAAGTAATTAGACATCTGCATCAGGAAAGGGATACAATAAAATAACTACAAGGAGAAACAAACAAGATTTAGAGAAACATACTCTTGTAAATTCCTTCCCAGAACTTCATTCAAAAAACTACTACAGAACCCTTTAAAAAGTTAATATGCACCAAAAGGAAAGGTGATATACTTATCTGGCTGAAAAGACCATCAGTTTGGTCTAAACCAGAATTAGACAAAATTAAAATAAAACAAAATTAGTAGCTCTTATTTCTTTTCAAATGAAAATGGTAAAGAAAGAAAAATACTCAGAAACAACACTTTTTTTTTGTTTTAATGCTATTCAGTCATTACTTTATGTCAAAACCATATTCAAATTTAAATAAAGTGAAAAAAATATATTTTAGCAATATATCACACTTTCATATTTCATGTATTTCTAAGCAATAATGAATTTACATTGTGAAAATTCTGTTCCTTATAACTGGTTGATATGTAGGATTGACATTTTATTTTGAGCCAAGTGGAATCAAGACAAATGTCTCAAAGTTTCCCATGAAAAGTCAATTCTGAGTGGAAAGAGATATGGGAATATTTTATTTTTTTCTTGGGATTCTTGTGGACCTCAGAATCTAAAATTGTGACAGGCTTCCTTGTGAAGGCTATGGGGCTTCCCAGCTCCCTAGGATGAATCCAGAAATCAATATTTAACTAAAACAGCTGTTCATTCAGCTTCCTGGCAAGGAGTCTGAGAAGCCTTATGAGGTGGCCTTACAAGGCAGGCTTTTCAAAACCTAGGTAACTAGATCTCTTAGCTAAGACAGAGTTGGCATCACTAGAACATGTGAGGGATCTGGGGTGTGATGCCTTTAAAACCTGTTTTCAATGCTCTGAAGCATCTTAAAATCCATGATATTTCATAAGAGAATTTTCACATTTTTCGTAATATACAATCTAGACCTCCCCTAGCACTTGAGGCCATTTCCTCTTGTCCTATCACTTATTATTCAGGGAAAAAAGATTGACATCCACCTCGCTACACAATGTTCTTTCACATAGTTGTAAAAGAGCGATAAGGTCTCCCCTCAGACTCCTTTGCTCCAGGCTAAACAACCCCAGTTCCCTCAGTCACTTCTCATAAGACCTGTTCTCTAGACCCTTCACCAGCTTCGTTGCCCTTCTTTGGACACACTCCAGCACTTCAGTGTCTTTTGTGTATGAGGGGCCCAATCTCAGCCCATCACAGAGCCAACCAGTATCTAAACCCAGGAACCAGTCAAAACACTATTCTAGAGTAAAACTGGATGGATAACACAAATTTTCCAAGGGCTTGTCAATACTGACTTTTTAATTAAAACTGCTAAGGACCACACTTGCGTTCTTTGAGTAATAGCTTATTGCAGTTAATTAGCCAACTGCCATCCTCCTCTCTCTTCCCCACAAATGCCCATGCCAGCCTCTTATGGGGTTTGCTCTGGTGTCTCCGAACAATCTTTTACTGTGCCTTGTTTGGAGGCCTGTTACCATGATCAGAGCTAGTCTACATATCTCTCCACCAAACTCTGTATGGACATTCTATAGATTTCCTTTAAAAATATATTCTGTGTACAACCTACCTTACCATCCAAATAGGTCCTAACACTTACTAATTGTTTATGAGAAATTAAACCCTCCTTTTCTTCTTCCCTCTCCTTTTTCTCCCCATCAGCATCAAAGGTTCCTGTAATTAACTATCTCTAAATTGGTTTAGGGTTTAAGCCCCACCCCAACCTCAAGAGTTAGAGTGTGTATACAACTTTTAAATCATCCATTTCTGTTCCTATTAAATTTTGGCAAGTGAGGTTCTATCATTATTAGTGAAAAAACACCTACAGATATTTGGAAAAAAATTATTGAACCATTTTAATTGTGGATATGCAGTTTTATAAAAACTAAAAATCAAAAAATGAGAAAAACCCCACCAAATTTCGAGTAAAAGAATGGTGGTTTTTTTCCAGACCTTTTTGTGATGCTTTTATAAACATTGCATTCCAGAATGAAATATATTCAAAATATGCCTTTGTGGGAAGTTCCAAGTGTGTTCAGTTTCTGTGCAGATCTGAAAAAGTCAACTTTCTAAATCTCTAAAAATAGAATCATCATCTGCTGGTTGCTTTTATCTTAACTGCTGAACTCTCTGCTGTTCCCTTATTATGGAAGCACAATAGTTCCTTTGGTACTTGACCTCCCAACTTCCATTTCCCTTCTTTTCTCCTTCCCCTTTCTCTGCTTTTCACTTTATCTCAATATCTTAAGACCTCCTCTTTAATTTCTCCATTCTCTCTGGCATTAAAAATAACCACTGAAGCTCCCTGTGCCAGTCTTTCTTATTGCTTATGCTCTTTCCTCATTTCTTTTCTATGTAGCTACTTTACTGTCTTTACTGATTTTTTTTAATTATTATTATTTTCTTCATTCATTGCCACTTAGGTATGAGTTCATTTCATTCCACCTCATTATGCTTCCAAAAGGTCAACATAAAATATTGGAATGGGTATACATATCTGTTATTGGTAATTCTAATGAGTCTATCACCATGGTATATAGATATAGATCGGTGTACAGTATTGCATTAAGCAATGGATATTCATCCCCTTAAATAATTCTCAAAAGATTAACTAATCTCCACTTGGGAAAAGCCTGAGTTTCTCCTTAGACTTTATTCACATGACAAATAGCTAATCTAGCTTTAAATTCTCAATAAATCATGCTCTATATTGAAAACAAAATAAACTGTCAAAGAGGTTTTAAAGCAACAGTGTAAGAGATTGAGTTTCACATTAATGAAGATTCAGTCTTTTTTTTTTTTTTGGGGGGG
>VXBL01006367.1:89301-129298 GCA_013400195.1 Aramus guarauna
GGGGGGAGTGTTTGCTATGCTTTTTTTTCCTCCTTGTACCTGACAGCTGACAGAAGTGAGCTGCTTATTAGCTAGGCTTAAAACTTCTTGGCTGTAAATATTTACATAAGCATCATAATTAATGTTTTGATGAAACTCTCCCTTAAAAAAATTCATCATCTCTTCCTCCTTCAATAAGGTGTGTATATTTTCTGAGACACCTAGTAAGGGTGATATCCATAAGGTTAACTCCAGGCTACTGAATTTAATCTCACTGCATTCTATGTCATCACTAGAGAAAGGCTTCTTCAGAATATGACTGTGAGTGTAAGGTAAGTTTCAACTGCAAATCACTGTCTTTGCTTTCACTGCAGGTGGACCAGGTTGGAAGGGGATGGAGCAAGATAGCTTATATGAATAGCTTTTAAATTTCAGGCACTCAGAAGAGTACTGCTTGTCTTCTTTACTTTAGATATTGAAATTATTTGCAAGATTGACATAGTTCTCTGGGATACTTTTATGTGTTTTAAATACTTAAAACGATTCAGTAATACAAATGGCTTATTTATTCATGAAACTGTGCCCTCAGCTTCCAAAAAATATTACTTGATCAGGGCTTTATCTCTTTTTTTCTTTTTTTTTCCCAAGTGAAATTTTAATGCAGCAGCTTTCTAAATATTTGGATGAAATTATGACTGCATAAAGGTTAATGACAGGTTTCACATTGAATTCCCAGTGGATCAGAAATTTATTCTAAAAGACTCATATTAGTTAATACATACTTACTGTGAACTCTGTGTGCTGTTTTGGGGTGAGTTGGCCTTGGTTAGCTGCCAAACACCCACCCAGCTGCTCTCTCACACCCGCTCTTCAACAGGACAGGGAGAGGAAAGAATATGAAAAAGCGCATGGGTTGAGATGAAGACAGGGAGATCCCTTACTAATAGCCATCACTGACAAGGCAGACTTGAGAAAAGTTTATTTAATTTATTGCCTATTACAACAAAGAAATTAAAACAACATCTTCGCTCCACTCTTCCCCCCCCCCCCTTTTTTTTTGTTTTAGGGTCAACTTCAGTCCTTCATTCCCAACTCCTCCTCTTGCCCATCCTTGAAAGGTGCAGGAAGATGGGGAATGGCTGCGATCAGTCCATCTCAGCTCCTCTCTGCTGCTCCTTCCTCCTCATGCTTTTCCTTGCTACAGCCTGGGGCCTTCCCATGAGCTGCAGTCCTTCAGGATAAGCCTGCTCCAGCATGGGCTGCAGCTTCCTTTTGGGCATGTTCACACAACCCACCAGGGTCTCTCCCGGGGCCGCAGGGGCACCTCAGCGGGGGCACCTGGAGCCCCTCCTGCCCTCCTCCCGCTCTCCCCTCGGGGCTCGCAGGGCTGTTTCTCACCCCGTTTCCCTCAGCCCTGGCTGCCGGGCAGCGCTTTGCCCTTTCTTACCCAGGCTTTCCCCGAGGCGCCCGCCCGTGGCTGAGGGGCTCAGCTGTGCCCTGCGGTGGGGCCCTTGGAGCCGGCTGGAACCGGCTGTGTCCGGCACCGGGCAGCCCCGGCCGCTCCACACAGGGGCCGCAGCTGGGCACCCACTGCCAGGCCCTGGGCACCCACATCGAGTTAAAGTTTAGACACAGTTAGTTATATATCGTATTTTTTCTACTGTAAGGTTTGTTTAATATTTACAAGCTATTTCATAGAAGTGGTAGGCACTTTCAAACTACAGTGCAAGCCTAGCTCACTACAAACATTTTGTTCATGGTAATTTGTGCCTTAAATTTCCAGGGCTGTATATTTTAAACCTGGATCTCATTTGACTTAAGTATGGTTGCAGGCTTACAAAAAGGAAGAAGTAAAGATTCATAGGGCAGTCATATTAACTACAACATCCCACAAGATACTCTATACTATATTCTTAAACAATCAATGTATAAATACCTAGAGAATAAAAAGAGAGGAGAGAAAAAGAAATCCTAATTTCTTCCTTTGTTGGGACAGTTTGCCTACTGGATGGCAAGCAGGCAATAAGCAGGACACACTTGAGTTGAAAAGGCTTTTGCTATTCTCCTGTTAAAGTGCTGTTATATACAAACACAGAAACACAGGAAAGATATTTTTGTTAAACTGCAATGTTCAGTCTCCAGGAGAATCACAAACAGTTGTAAAAAATATTGTAAATGTTAATTAAATTATTAAAAATAAAATTGAATTATTATGAAAAAGTACAAGGTAGACCAAAACAAAAATAACAAAATATGAGTTATGCTAACTGCTTGTTGGCAGCAGTTTAGTTTTTCAATGTGTCAACAGCCAATTCTTGCCCTCTCTTTTTGCTCCTCAGCTCTGGGAGACCAGAGTTCCTGCCAAAGCTTGAAGCGAGTTAGCTTTTCCCCATTCCCCGATGCTGTGGGAAAGATCATCAGGCAACAGATATAGCTGTAAAAGGGTTTTTCATCTATAAGAAGTTTGGGAAACACTGATATGCAACAAATCACAGTTGACGACTGAAAAACTCAGCGTATGATGGTATCTGGTTCCTTATGAGAATTGAAGGGCCTGGGAATAGATGGTGGTCCCTGGGGTCTCTCCTTAGCCTGTTTGTACTCAGCTCATTAATGTCTCGGGTAAGGGAAAACACACCGACTGCACTGGAAACACCAGTTCAGGAAGCGCTATGCGTATGGTGGAGGACTGTATGGGAATTCATGGCAGATTTCTTCATTTCTTTGATGATGAAAGGTGCAAAGATGCTGAACTAAGAAAAATAAATCCACTGCATAAATGCAAGATGACAATCTAAGAAGCACAGCAGCAGAAGATTTGGGGGTTGAATTGAATCATAAACTGAATATAAGGCAATAGTAATGCTGTATAAAAAAAAGACAATTTCATCCACTATATATTAATGTATGAGTTATATGTGAGAAACCAGGCTATTTATTCTACTCTACTGATCAAGGAGTTAGAAGATCTCATTTCAGGTTCTGTATGCAGTTGAGGAACCAGTCTTTCAGAAAGCTAAAACAAGTGAGAATTGTGGGCATCTTAGAAAACATTATATATTAAGAAAGTTTAGTCCCTGAATTTACTCAGTTTAGGATCAGAGGTTAGTAGTCTTTTTTAAACAAAAAAAAAAAAACAACAAGGAAATCAGAGGGGCAGATATGATGGGAGTCTTGTGACTTTTCTTCTTTCATTGGGAATGCAGTGAGGGGAAATATATTTTCTTGCAAAAATCTAGATTTGATTTTGGAAAAATGTTTCTATCCTCAGGATAACACAATAGTAGGAAAGCTACCTAACACTTGGTTTTGGCGTCTTGTTCAGAGTAATATTTCAATGAGACATTAAAAAACCCTCTCATAAACACCGCCTTATACTCCACTCCGTCTTATCTCGATTATTATGGACTAGAAGTTTTCCTGAACTCCTTTCCACATCTGTGGTGCTATGCAGGAGGGTACGGATCTTCATAGTCAAAGATGAACGTGACCTGAAGACAATTTTTTAAAATTGTCTGGGCAGGGAGGGAAGTCAGTTAAAATAAAGACACCCTCCCCCTCAGCAAAAAAAAAAAGAACAACCCATAACCTAAACAGAAAATGCCAATAAGAATATGTAGGCTATGTCTTTGTTAAATTCAATCCACAAGATCCTTAAATCCATCCTAAAATTTTTGACTGTTTTTTTCGGAAGTTAAGTGCTGAAGAGTCACTGCTCATCCAGGATTTAACAAAGCATTACTGTAAGTTTAGTAGAGATAAATGATTCTTTTTTCCCTCTTAGAATTGCCAGTTGAAAGAAATATCAGACAGCCTGCAGGTAGGCAGACCTTTCACTTGATAGCTCTTCAATCTAATCACTGTCCATGAGGCCACTTGTGTTGAATGGTCTTATTACACCTTTTATCTTACTGTTATTATTGTATGTTGTTACCTCTAAAGACTTCATGAGGCTTAAGTTACTGCTGAACAAATACTTAAATCCTGCAATGCCATAGGCCAATTAAATATGATTAAATTACAAGCTCCTTTATTTTGTTATAACAGTGGGAATTCATTAGTGCTATAAGTACTCTTCTTGCAGTATGTGAACAAAGTTCCAGTCCAAAAGGCAAACAGTTCTTTGAAAGAAAGATTTGTAATGATCGCACAACAATGTCTAAACCAGTGCTGTCTTTGCTTCACGTGGAACAGTTATTTTGCGCGAGTGGAGCACTGGTTATCTTATCACTTAAGGTATGCCCACATACGATCATTGGTTAGCTATGAAGCCAAATGATAGAAGCGAAATTATGAGATTACATTGCCCAGAGATGACGAGAGACATTAGCAGTAAGATGATGATGATGTGGAGCTGGGAATATGCAGAATACAGAGCTGAATTTACTAAAAAGACCCCTCCATATGCTGAAATAGAAACAGCATAGTGAGAAAGTTCCTCCGTTGTCTCTAGCTGAGTTTAGATTATGTCACTGTCAAGACATGGAGAACAGTGAGAAGTGAGAAGCATTTCTCTTTGCTTGTTTATCTTCTTGTTAATGACCTCAGCTTCATGCAAAATGTTGCAAGGCACTACCAGTAATAACAGAAAGCCCTATGCTATAGTCTCTGTCCTTTAAGTACCATTCACTTTGGCCAAAAATGTTAATAAAGTTGAAAACACAAGGATTATTATTGATTCAGTAATAACCTGTGAAAGATATCACTATAAAACTCAAAAATTCTATTTTAATTTTGTTAATGTTCCTATTGCTGTCTCTACACCACTGCAGCTCTTCCAGGGATTAAAATCTTCCTTCAAAACACAGACATTAGGTTACAAGTAGTGGGATTTTAAAACTTGTATCTGAGTTTAGTTTAAAAAAAACAAAACAAAACTTGAGGGTTTTCTCCCCCTCCCCACCCTTTTTTTTCCTCTTGAGAATCAAGAGGTGAAAGGCTAACCCTCTGAATTCCCTATTCTGGGCCTTCCAGAAGGTGAGATAAGTGAGGCTTTTGCTGACAGTTCAGCCATTATAGTCTCTATATTCTTTGGTTTTCCTTGATGTGTACACTTACCTGCTGCAACTGCACAGCTGCTGCAGGAGGTTGTGGTATTGTGACAATATGTTTGTGTTCTTCCCCAACAACCGTCTGCTACATTTTCAAAGTATATTGATCACTCAATATCCATGGATATAATTGCACCTCCTGTGGTCATGCCTACACTAGCCTGGGTACTGACAGCACTGGGGTAGCAGTGAAGAGAATTCTGTCAGCCAGATTGCTTTCAAGCATCTCCAACATTCTTGTACAGGCACTAGTGAGCTCAGGTTGCTGCAGTTTAAGTGCTTTTGGCACTTCAAAGAGCTAAATGAAGTCTAGATTGATGCTATCTATACATGCATCCATCTCTACTCTGATGTCATATATGCCCTTTCTTAATATTCATGATAGCAGTATATACTAGACATCTTTAACTTGATGGGAATTTTGACTTTTAGAAATATGGGGGCATTGCTTGATAGAGGAAAGCTATATTTTCTCTCATCACATATGAAGTGGACAAGTGCTTTTAAGGACATTAAATATAAACATTACAAAGGAAGGGGTAGAGCGCAGAAGTGTGACTGGTTTACCAGGGATCAGCTTGGAAGTTTTTAGCAGAACAGCATCTCCAGAATCAAAGAAGAAAGCCCTAATTATTACGTTATCCATATTCTTTTTGTTTGTTTGCTTGTTTCAGTAAATAATTTCTTCTAACTATAATATCAGAATTCTGTAGATCTGTGTTTGATTTTTTTTTTCTCTTGCTGCTTTCACTTGTGTCATAACATCTACTGATTCCACACTGGATAAGGAAAACTGTTTGTCAAAAAGAGCTGTGGGATTCATTCTCATGTTTTTAGAGCTAAGCAGCAAAATTATTTAATAAAGATTTGCCAGATAAACTTGATTGCTTCTTTGATAGAATTATAAAATTAGTGGATGAAAGAAAAGCATAATATGATATGCATTTCCAATTAATTAAGGAAAACATTTGATACTGCATTCTATAAAAGCTCTTCTCTCAAAATTAATATAAATTGGCTTGAATATGAATGTTATCATGTGGAATAACCACTGGTGGAAGATAGTAAACAAAGGGAAATGATGAGCTGCAAAATAGTGACTTAGGAGGAAATGACTGCTGGTTTACTGCCAGAGAAGGAGGTCAGGTTATATTCTGTTCCTCCACTAATGACTTAGAAAAGAGAATGAACAGCACATTAATTAATTTGCAGAGGGTTCTAACTTGGGAGGAACTATAAAGGCTAAAGTGCTATGAGGTGTACTTCTGCACTTTAATGCAGAAGATGAACTTGAATCCTAAACAAAAGCTGAAAAAATATCAACAAATGGATTTTATGTAAAATTTTCCCAAATCCAATTTTTGTGAGGTAAGCTGCAGTTCAGCAAAATTCTTATGCATATTCTAAGCTCTCATTGACTTCAGTAAGTGTTAATCATCAGCTCACATGTTGTGTGGAATAATGAAGCAGTTAAGCACAGGTATAAAATTAAGCTTATGCTTAAATTCTTTGCTGATGTAAATTCTATAAAGCACAGATGAAACCTAAAAGTAAATGTGTAAGAATATTCAAAAGATGTAAATGTGATCCTGCATTAATAAGCTTTCTATTGTGTGTCCTAGGTTACTACCTGGAAATAGGATTAAGAAGAATGAGGAAAGAAACCATAATTTTATTTGCCCTTATATGAATCACAAGTAAACTTTTGAGTCCTCAGACTTGTTCCTGATGCATCTCCCCTCCTCCTTCCTTTTCTTAAAATATGACACACTAAGAGAAATTAAATAGCTGCTTGAGAAAGTAAATTTGTTCATGCAGGTGATGCAGTTTAAGAAGGAAAAATACTCTATTGAAATCAATGGTGAAACTCACACAAAATCTAGTGAGAATTAGATCTTACCAGGACATGGGGATGGCATGCTCCTGTGCAGACCTCCACCTCACACTGTAACCTTTGCTATCCCAGAAGCAAGATAGTATAGCAGTTTCATTTTGGTCTACCATGGAAAAGAGATTGCATGACCTAAAAGAACTTTCCCTTATGGGTTGGACTTGGGGTGGGGAGTCAAGAAGGGGTAAAAATCATTTGAGAGAATAGGAACCTTTCTAAGGTATGCCTCCAGCTTCAAAGTATCTGCTTGATTTNAAAATTTTTTTTTTTTTTTTTTTTTTTTTTTTTTTTTTTTTAAAGCAAAAAAATGGTGAAGTCTGCCAAGACAATGCTTGTGGTCATGTATCTTTTTTTCTCCAGCTTCCAGTCAGAAGGGTCCCAGCAAGGACTGAACGGTATCACCCTAGAATCAGAATATAGACAACCAGGGAGCACATCTGAAGTGCAAGCAATTCACAAAAAAACGGCCATGTGCAGCAATGCTTGTCCGCGGTGGATCAGCACATGAAGCTGATGTTCATGTCCTGCTCCCATATGTGAAACAGGATGAACACTGTGAATCCCTTCCCTACCTGACACTGCTTACATGCAGCCACAAATCACTTCTTGATTAAAATCATTTTTGCACGAGGGATGCCTCTAGATTAATTTTTTATTTGCAGCAAAGCTGGATACAAGAGAGAATACAAACCTGTGAATTAATTATTTTGTGGCTGGAAAGGCAGGAAGGTTTCCAACAAATTAAATTTTCAAAATACTTCCAGATTGTCACCCAAGTAGGCCAGGGTGCACTTGTAAGTCCAATTGAAAAATGGAGGTAGATATCATCACTGAGTATATAAATCAGCAGGAATGTGAATGTTAGCCAAAAGAGCTGAGCAACTGCAGAACTAGACTTTGTGTGAGCAACGTGCCCAGCCAGCTTCAATTTCACACATGTGATGTCCTTGGGATAGGTATTTAGCATCTGACAATTGACTGCTGCCTCAACCATGACCAGACCTAATTTATTATTAAAGGCAAATGAAAGGACAGGGATTTTACTGAGAATAGAACAATCCTTTAACCAATGTTATACTATTTTTGCAAAGAGAATATTGCATGGTCAGAATAAGACTTGAAAAATAGTGTGAATACAATGCTGGAATATTGGCCTTGGATCCCCAGGAGAAGATTTGTGTGAATGGTGCTAACTGAATCTTAGGGGAACAGTGATGAAACCAAACAGACGTTTAGAAAGGACAGAAGAAAGAGACATATCCTTCAGCAATTTATTTCTGGTTTTAGAGGCTTTAGGGAAAAGGTAAGGCACTCCACACCGGTCAGATCTGTGACATTTCCAGTATCTAAGAGGGATGGAGAGAAAAGTGCAGAAGCAGAAGATAATGGAAGTGAGGAGGATCAGCTAACCCCTTCATATTACCTAATTTATTCATCTTCTTCCCTGATAAATTCACAATATCCACAGTGAGAGAAGTCCTTTTATAGCATCTGTCAGCAAAGTTCAGTGTGCAATGATAGCATTTCTTCACTCATCAGGTTACTCAGATTGTAAAGTAGAATATGAGAAAGCTGTTGGAAACTGGCAAGGAGCTCACATGAACACAGCTAAGCCTCTGACAATTTATTTCTAGACTAGTTTTGTCTCAGGACAAGACATAAATACCTTGAGCATTCATTTAAATTCTTTAAATGTGGAAGAATGTACTTATCTTCTAGAGGGAAAGGGAAATTCTCATCAGAAACTTATTTTTGTGGTGTTTTGGCTACTGAGTGACAACATCTTCCAGGACCAGGACCAGATTCATCAAGGAAAGGCTCAGTTAGGATTTGGTAGTTTATATATACAAAGTTTATTCTCTTTCTGAGTGTCAATTTAAGAATAATTAAAGGAAGAAAGTATAAATTTCTAGACAATCTAGTCTGGCTATTTGCTCACATGAATAGAAATTACTTTTTTAAAAAAAAGATTTGTTATGATGTCCAAAAGTATGTATCATTAAGGTTTCATTACCATAATGGGAAGATAATTCAGTGTATTATATATGCTTGACTATTCTGGCTTGTCTTTTTTTCAGAATCATGTGGATGAGTTGTAAAAAGTGATATGTGAATCTGTGAACAAAGTGCTACATTTTTGGTTCAGTGGTACATACTCAGCTTTCTCTGCACATTCACTGCAGATTCTCACCAGTGTATTAGTAGGTTCATACAAACCAACAAGGCACGAAGAGCAGTACCTGTGAGTGTTTCATGAGAACTGCTGCTTAGGTCTATGTGCTCTCAGAAGCAGTGCAAAGCTACATTTTGTTGGCAAAAGTAACAAGTAGGACACAAATAGGATGAATGCATAATTGTACACCATATAAAGTTTTTGAAGGAGTTTAATTAATCATTAAGAAACAGATTTAGAACAGATTTAGGGCATCTTCCCAGCAGGAGCTGACTGAATATTGGAGCAGAGGATATTGCAGGTAGCTACTAACTCTTTATTGCTCACAAAAAAAACACCAAAAAAATTATGAATCCTCAGGAACCAAAAGCACTGACAGCTACCAAAATATATTGGCACTGATGCGTAAGCATTCTCTATAGTGTAAAATTCTCCCACCAAGGAGCAGTTTTATATTTTATCGGATGGTCTGGGATGAACTGTTATGGAATTGGTACCTATAGCAAACAATTGAAATATCGAGTACAAGTGGTTTCTTTTGTAGGATGTTCAGTTCCCTGGTAGGCTAAAGGAATTTTGGGAGAGGTATTTGCAAAGTAAGCTACAGCAGGAGGGATCAAGGTTCCTGAAAACAGGTACAGAAACTCTAAGATGCTAGTAGTGGTCAGATATGCACTATGGCAGCAAATGGCTGGTGACCCAGTAACAGCTGGAAAAGGTTATGAAAATAGAGCAACTTGCTCCATTGTTCCTGGATAGCTCTCAAACGGGACAAAGAAACAAGTTTCCAGCCTCAGTGAGCCACTGCCTTCACATATTGCCCACCCTACAGCAGTTCTCCGTCTGCAGTAACGGAGTGCAGCACTTCCATACTCCATGCTGAGCACCATGGGGGTCTTTACAGGATTAACACCTCAGAAATCTAGGATGCAATAATGAGTAAAGAAATGTCATGGTCACAGTTGCAGCAACCTAACATTGAGTACGCAACGTGATATTGGACCAAAAATTGCTAACACAATTTGGGGCTAAATTCTTATAGGTGTCACGCCACAGAGAATATAATTTTCTGTACAGCTGCAGTGTGACTATATTCAGAACTGCATTAAAAGTAGGGCACCTTGTTGCCAGAAAAATATTGAGGAGATTTTGGAGAAGAGGATTAAAAACAATTAGGGAGGTGGAGGGATCAGTTAGGAGGAAAGATTAGAAGAGTTAAATATGCATAGATTGGATGGCTGACAAAAGTCTACTAATATGTGAAGGGTAAGAAACCTCCGGAAGATGAAGATTATTTAGGATGTTAAATGGAATAATAGCATACAATATGTCCCAATCTAAGGTCCATTATTCCTAGATACACCATATTTTACTAGACTAAATAATTCCCCTGACAGTGATGTCTATTAGGCTGTCACAGGACTGGCTTGTGCAGCAAGGTTAGCTTATAAATTGCAGTACTTTTCAGAGATGTGACAATACATTTTCTTACAGAGCAGAACTCCAACAACAAATACAAACCACAAGGCTTGTCAGGCTCTGCAGCAGCAGCTTTTGCCCTGCCACTTTCTTCTGTTTCACCTTATTTTGGACATTTTTTTGTTTTGCTGTCTGCTTTTGACAAACACTTGGCTCCCTCGGTTCTCTGCCTCTCCAGCTGGCAAACCTGGAGCAATTATGCTCTGTCTTCCTGGACAAATTGCTATCCCCACCAACCAGTGACTATTTCTCACAAGCATAAATAAGTATTTGGATAGCAAAAAGAAGCCACAGAGACTGTAGCTACAAACATCCAGATGCAGAAGGGACACCAGGAGACAGGACAAATGTGCATACATCTCATTTTTGCATCAATTTATGCAATATATAACAGCCTTTTAATTTGGAGCAGACCGTTCTGTGATGTGGGCTTTCAATTTTGTTTGCAAATTAACGAATTACAAATGGGGTAAAAGCCCCATTTCTAAAACTAAATAAAACAAAATACTTACAAGATTATATCATATTTATTTTTTGTTTAATTATTTCATGCCCCTGGTCCTCTCTTTTGTTTTCCTTGTTCTCCCAGCAGCTCCTACACTACACTATTCCATCAGAAGCTGAAAAGTATGAGAGTTTCACATGCTATTTTGTCATGGTTACTCACACCTGCAGATTTTTCTAGTGAGCTCTGTTTAATACCATATTTTATTGCTTTAAAATCATGACATTTCAGAACAAAAAAATATTCTTTAGCTTTAACTTCTATAGTTAATCTCCCTATTGCTTTGTGTGCATGAATATGAGTACACACACAGACACGTGCACACGTATGATTTGCTCTATCAAATGACATTTAGCTGTTACTGCAGTGCATACTTGAAAAGCAGTGTACCAGTGAGCAAATAGATCAATATGAGGCTCTCTAGCTCTTTAACAAATGCAGTATAGGATGTGTACTTGAATGCCTTATGTCTTAATCAAGTTTTCTTTCAGGGTCAGCAGAGAGAAACTCTGTTTCTGTAAAGGTCTTGGCATATCTTTATGGATACAATGTCCATAAGCAATTTTTATGTGTTTTATCTTCTTGTATTGTTTTTAAGTTGGAAAAAATATATAACAGAAATAAACTCAGACCTTTCAGAGACAAAACTGTAAAATTAATGGACCTGTATAATCTGTTCAAAATAGCAAGACAATATGACTTAACTTTTATACCTGTTGCACTGAAAAATTACAACTGACTCTAACAATCTTCCTAGAGGAGATGTAACAAAAAGTTTGAGATAAATATTTGATAGTTTAAACATACAAAATGTTGGTAAACTACTGGAGAAGGGCACAAATATGAACATTATACTTTCAGATATTGAAATTCTTTTGGTTACACTTGGACTTAAATCCACCTAGCAAGTAGGGAGCTTCACCCCAGAAAAAAAGAGATCTGTATACACGTTTCATTACATCTACATTTGTTGAAAATATACAGATCTGGGCCTTTATATCTCTTTGGAGATAGGAATACTTTGAGGGGTTTTAAAGTAAATATGAGGATATTTCAAGTTTGCTACTCAAAAAAAACTGACTAAAACCACAACTGTCTCCCCCAAATCTCCAGCTGCTTTCATAATGGAGTAGTAACACCTGACCTGAAATATATAGGCATCATGCATCTCGTGATGTGAAACTTCTGCTTTAGCCTTTGCCTGGTCTGTGCTCGAGAAATAATGCAGAAGCACGCAGTGGTTCTGGGAGCATTTTAAGCTATTTTATGCCAGAACTACACATATGAAGGAAAAAAGTTTTGTAAAGTCTCCCTAATTCTGGTCTGATGGGGTCAGGAAGAGCATGGGACTGTTCCATGTGGCAGCAGTTTCAAAATACTCTTTTCTGAAATATTTGTGGAGCTTTGATGTTACTCTACTAGTGGCACTGACATATGAATTAGTAGTGTCCTGGTCCACATTATTTATCTCAGCATCTGACTTTTGTGATAGACTTTGCTCATATCAGCAGATTGTATTTGATAAACTGATTAGTTTATATCTATTGTTATTCTCAAATACATTTTGTTTCCTCCCTCATTTGTTCTCTGTCAAGAGCTAGTAGAAAGTTTTATGCCTTAATATCATTGATACATTTGCGTAAGGATCGCTGCTGTGTTATGACGTGCTGGGCTGTTGCCAATGCCACCAGACCTGCACTGGTCATGGATCTGATGATACCAAGATGCTTGAGTCATTAATCCATGTGTTCCCTTTGCTTGTGCACCTGCTTCATCCCCTGTGACCATGGGAGCAGGTCTGACACTTACAGTGTGGTCAGAAAAATAGGTCTGTTTCTTTGTCCTGCTCCAGTGCCAGTGGTTATGCCCAAGGCTGCTGACAGGTACCACCAGAAAGGATTTAATATTCTTTCTTAATATTCTTTTTCTCATTTCCTGACCTTGATTTTTACCACCCTTGTACCTCTCTTTCTCCACACCAGTCTCCACCTAGCTAAGCAACCTGCTCTATTTACTCTTTCTTCCATTGTTCCCAGTTTTGTAGCAACTGCACACAAAGTTGGTATTTATGATACTGTTGCCTAGGTAACCTCAGCCCTGTATGGAACTGGCCCTGCAAGACTCTGCTCCCAAAAATGTTCCTAGTGCTCCCCTCCAACTGTCTGTGAGGTTTGGTCACTTCTCCCATAACTCCCCTTTAACGACCCGTGACACCCAGCCATCCCTCACGCCACCACCCATAACTTTTGTCAGCTTCTCACACCTTTTTCTGTCATGTCCAGAAGTTTCCCGTGCCACATCTTGTAGTCTTCCATGTCCCCGTCAGTTAGCTGAACCTCTCTTCAACTAGTCATTCACCTGCAGCTGTAACACCTTGAACTATGTATTTTTAGAGAGTTTATGTACTTAAATTTGTATGAACTCAGAGGTGTTGGAGGAATTGCATTTATAGTGTATGAATAGTTTATTCAATAGTTGATGATGTTGCCTATGGTTGCCCAGTGAGAGAATTGTATTTCAAAAGCATCATTACATATCAGAGGATAGCTTTTCATGAACAGGTAAGTCATAAGATGACACCCTTATTAAACTTCTTTTCACAACTAGGTGTTACAGGAGAGCCTCTAAGACTTTACATCCATGTTGGTACCTCTTTTGCTAAAAGAGTGCAATGGGGAGCATACTGAGAGTAAACATTATTGCCCACCATAAGTTTAGGCATTTTCAAGGACATGGGGCAGCAAAACACCTCCAAGCTGCAGGAGGTGGCTGGAAGCATGTCCAGATGGTGGAAAGATACTTCTGATACTTCTCTTGGGAAGTGTCAGTGATAGCTGGCTGGAAAGCAACAGAAAAATGGGAAGAGGGTCTGAAATTCAAGGGTTTCTGAACATGTGGCAATTATACACATTCTTAAAAAACTGACTGGATTGCTGCAATCAGATGTGACAACTCTGTAACCTCCACCAACTCTTATTATCCTTTAGAAAAAAGAACTGTCTTTTACTACCATCATTTATATTTTGACAAAAGTGATTCACTGTTATGAAAACAGCATGAATACTTAAAATAGAGTGTAAAAGTGGTAATTTTTTAAACCATGCTAGAGGTACAGTGCCCAAAAGCATTTTCTTTTCTCTATTATCAGGCATCATGGTAGTGCCTTTTCCCTTTAGTACAATGCATATCACCGATTTGCTTTGGTTAAAACTGAAAGATCTCAAGTCTTATTATTATCCTTAGCAGTGGGCTGGCAGAAATATGTCTCAATGAATTCTTCTATAAATCTAAACAGTAATATAATGAAGATGTTGCACTTTGCAAGAAGCAAATACTGCACAAAGCATTCAGAATCCCTGCAAATTATGATCCCTAGAAAAGTGTAATTCTGGTTAATTCTCTCCCTCACATGGATCAGGATGTCAGAAGAGGTGAAAAAAATGGATGTGCAATCACTCACTAATATAAAAAGACAGTGAAATTCAATGTTTCAGTTTAGGAATAAAACTTATCTAGTGATATCTGATCAAAGAATTTTCAGAAGAAAAAGGTTGTTTGCCCAAAATTGAAAAATTATGTAGAATAACTCTTGATTTTTATTTTCAATAGGAGTCAAAACAAAGAACTGCATTTCAGATTCTTATAACAAAATTATTATTTTTAATTTTGAAAATATATTCATTTTGATTGTGCTTAATAAAGTGTCATGGTTTTAACCCCAGCTGTCAACTAAGCAACACACAGCCACTCACTCCCTCCCCACCCCCGGCAGCATGAGGGAGAGAATCAGAAGTGTAAAAATGAGAAAACCTGTGGGTTGAGATAAAACCAGATTAATAATTGAAATAAATGTTTATTATTAATAATAATAGCAATAATAATAATTTGTAAGGAACAGAAAAAATAACAGAGAATAAAATAAAACCCAAGAAAAGACAAGTGATGCACATGAAAACTATTGCTCACCACCAACCGACTGATGCCCAGCCAGTCCCTGAGCAGCAGACCCTTTCCCCCACAAGTCTCCTCCCACTAGATTTATTGCTGAGCATGACATCAAATGGTATGGAATATCCCTTTGGTCAGTTGGGGTCAGCTGTCCCAGCTGTGTCCTCTCCCAGCTTCTTGTGCACCCCCAGCCTACTGGCTGGTGGGGTGGTGTGAGAAGCAGAAAAGGCCTTGGCTCTGTGTAAGCACTGCTTAGCAGTAACAAACACATCTCTGTATCGTTAACACTGTTTCCAGCACAAATCCAAACCATAGCCCCATCCCAGCTACTATGAAGAAAATTAACTCTATCTCAGCAAAACCAGCACAAAACATTAAACTGCATTTGACCCTCCACCCATTCTTTCCAATATATAGGGCTATGTGGAAAAACACTTCATCAGACACCAGTCTTATTTTCTATCTGACCGAGCTACACAGAATCTCACAGGAGTAACAGTACTCTTGGTTTTGTCCAAAGTAATTTATTGTTTATGCAGTGTATTTAAATTGCCCATCAGACTTAAAAATCCACTATTCTCTAAACTTGTGCTGCAACACTAGCAATGACAAAAACCTCTGATAGTGTTTGAAATGTATTTGCAATATAAATTTAAATAGGTTTAGAGGATATTTTAAATATTTGATTGCAGAGTTATACAATTTTTATGCTCTGAAGCCATGGCAGAGATTCCTCTTTTCACATGTTCTTTCTTTAATGTGTCTTATATACGCATCTGATCTCGTCATCAGTATATTTTGCAAATTCTTAGAATCTTTATTGATAATCACATTCAGATGCAGAAAGTATATAACAAAGATTGCAGAAACTGACAGACTGCACAACGTACTTATGTAGATGGATAGCGTACACTGTTTGTCATTAACCAAAATAGCTGTGTTCCTTGACTCATGATGAACCATGAGGAAGATGTAGAGCTCTTTCTATATTTCATAGTCAGAAATATGCTCTTTAACATGAACAACCTTTTGGTTTTCATCTTTAATAACAATTTCCCAAAAAGGATAACAATTAGTAACTGATTTGTATATGCTACATGCAGGTAGAATCCAAATACACAAAATTAAAAGAAAATTTTGAAGAGTAAATTTGCTTGAGCTAAACTTCTGACAGTATTCATGTACATGGAAGAGTATTTATATTTTTCTTTTTAGTTTATTTTAATTTCTTCTTGCAAGAGGTGAAGAGTTCTTTTTTAATTACACAGAATTACATTCTCAGAATTTTAAGAACTGTAAAACAAAGCTTTTAAGTACCAGGAAAGCAGAGTTGCATGTGAAATATATAGACCTCAAGAAACATCATAAAGCATTTTTTTAACTACCTCCAAAAGCGTACATTAATAATGGATTGTAGAGACAAAGATAAGATCAGGAGTAAAGTGTTTAAGTATTTGAGTTGAAAGTATATTTAGAGATTTCCCTAAAATAATATATGTCCAAGCTTCCCATGTATTTATTCAAATGTCATCCCGTCTCAGCAGAAGTCTGGAGCTTTTGACTTTCCACTCAATTTTTATCAGAGGCTTTATGCTAAAGAAAAATTCAACAGTCCTAGCCACATTGAAGTCAAGGCTTTGAAGGAAGACAGGGAGTAGATACTACAGGAGCAAGACCACACTTACCAGCTAGATGAGAATGATACAGATGGAATTATGGCTTAGTTTTTAGATTTGGGTTGGGAAGTAGATATTAAAATAACCAAACGTTAAAGTAAGTAGTGCCAACCTCTGCTGGATAATCTGAACATGAAAGATCTTTATGAACAGTGCTAGTTTTTTGGAAGGTGACAGGGAATAGCTAGATACGTGTAAGACAGTTGCCCTTATCAAATCAAAATTCCTTGTAGATCTGGTATTATTTGGATGACATGCAGAGCTGTGATATGACTGTGTTATTGCCTAATATCAGCAAAGCAGGGATGGATAAAAACTGTTCTTACCTCAATCACATCAATAGAAAGTCTACCAGACAAAATAAAAACATGACAGCTGATTTCCTTGTATATTAAAGGTTTGTCTAACCCAGGATTTTGCCTGGCTTGACATTCTCCAAAGAGAGGGAGAGAGAAGTCATCCTCCATCAGGCACAGCACTGGAAGCAATCTATGAAAATGTAAAGAAATGTCCTGAAATCCACAGCTCCTCATAAAGCGAGTTTACCTGAGACTGCTTAATGTCATTTCCCTCAGGTTTCTGTCAGAACACAGTTATGAAGAACCTGTGAATTTACTGAAGTAAGATTTTCAAGAGAAAAGGTAAAACTGCCAAGTTTGTATTAACAGCTAGTTATGAAGTTAGAATCAAATTGGTTTAGCTCCTATTATAGATGAGTCCAAACACAGGGTTTTAGCAGAGGATTAATTCAGGACTTAATTTAGCAAAATATTTAAACAGATGTTAAAGTGCATTGTTTTTTAAAAAATGTATTTTGCTGAATATGAACATCCTAATTGAAGTTCTTAGGTAAAATAGAATAAAATATCTCTCTGAGCTTCATGATGATGGATCATCAATGTTTATACCTGGGCAGACAAATTTATTATTAACCTGTGTAGATCTGTTCAACTATGTCCATTCTGCCCATATTATGGATATAGCTCATGTTTACACAACTCCAAATTTCACAATCCACAGAATGAATGACATTCAGTTTGTCTGCAGTGGGACAGGATTTTAAACACTGTTCATGGTGAACCTTGCAAAGCATCTGCCTCTAATTGTTAGGAAAATTCACCTTCTACCTTACAGACAAGGTCTGGAGGGATTGCAGCAGTGATGTAGCACTTCCTTTGTTCCTATCTGTCCATGACTCAGACAGACCAGACACTGAGTTAACCATTATAGCATTACATTATAAGGTACTAGTGCTCAACTGGTGGCTGAAGCTCAGTAGCTTCTATGAAAATACTAAGGCAGTTTTGAACTGAATTGCCCAAAGGGAAGGTGCTATATCCCTGCGTGCATGTTCTCTCATCAGGTAGGAGTTACAAAAGCTGAAATTTTAATTAAGAATTTAAGTCAGTAAAACATATATACAAGTGTCTGTTGTATAACTTTATTAATCCAAAGGCATTTTTAGAAGTATTGTTTTGCAAGTATACTTAGGTAAGAATCAGTAATATATATTTCTTGTTGTTTTCAGAAAATATATGGCCTTTTTTTTTTCCCCCTGTGTGTGAGAATCTAAATGTTAAACCTGAATTATTGCATTATTTTCTTTCCCTCTGCTGTTTTGGAAAAATTAATGGTATGCATGGGCATTACTTGTAATGGTAAATTGTTTAGTTTTTGCTCTTAAACATATTTTACCCTGTAAAAATGTGCATTTTATATTAAAATTGAAATAAAGTTATTGTATTTATGTATTCTGAATCATTAACTCTCTCTTACATTACTATTTAAAACTATATTTTTACTGTTCTTTTTTCTCTTACATGTTTCCAGTCATCCAAACGGTATCTGCACTTAAGTAACTCAAATTCTTTTAATTATGACTTAAATTTAAAGATGTACAGTTTAAGAATCTACGAGTAAAACTTTTAAGGACAATAAACCAGGTTTGGTTAAAACAGAAATATTCTCCTGCAGCTTCAGTTAAAACTAAAGTGTTACTATTACTAAGTACATGAAATGTGTGGCTAACACTTGAAAAATTGCTAAGTTTTATTTTTCACATTTTCATGTTTCCTGGCTTTCTGGAACAGGAAGCTGCATTAATAGACTGCTGTGAGAAAGTATATTTGGCATTTTCAGTCCTAGAAAGTTGTGGTTT
Source organism: Aramus guarauna (assembly GCA_013400195.1). NCBI lineage: Eukaryota > Metazoa > Chordata > Aves > Gruiformes > Aramidae > Aramus > Aramus guarauna. Next base: position 108,162 of record VXBL01006367.1, read on the forward strand.
CAGCATACTTGTAGGAAAATGTTCTTCGGAGAATTTCCAACCAATTTCATCCACTCTTATGACTGTTTTAACAAAGATAAAGAAATTACACCCGCAAGCCATGCTGACAAATATTTTGCTAGTTTTCTCATCTTGCAATTTGAATCAAGAATACAATCTCATCAGTGTTTTAAAATATAAGATAAAAGTAATTGCAAACAGAGGTAGAATAACAATGATAGTAATGTACAAAGCAACAGACAAATTTAAAAAGCAACACTTTAAGTGTTAGTAGAAAACTGTTTTCTTAATCCAAGTTCAACTACTTCTTTTTTTTTGCTTTGCTAGAATTTTCCACTTTCTCCCTCATACTTTAAGTATACACAACAGAATCAGAGATCTACTGTTGTATCTGTTGCTTATTAAAGTCGGAGAAAATTATTTTATTATGCATCGTTAATTCTACTTGCCAGGGCCCTGAGGGCACTGACCCTGCCTGGCCTTCTCTGGGGCCTTCCTCCAGTCCCGCCATTTCAGCCTCTGCCCTAGGGCTGTTAGTCCTTACCCCAAGCCCAGACACCAGCGGCCCTGGATGGACCTCAGGTGCACACTTGTAGCCATGTCCCCAGCCCGGTCTCCGTCCCCATCTCCTGCTGCTGGACGGACCCTGACCCCGGTGCATCGCTTGTCCTGCCTGGGGCTGTCCGTAGACCCCATTACAGGACCCGGCTCTGCCCAACATGGTCAGAGCCTGAGAGACGCTGCCTGTTGGAGCGGGTGCTGGCCACCCTTGGGCCACCTCAGCCCCAGGTCCCCGTCCTGTAGGGAGCAGGCAGCCCTTGCTGCATTCTGACACCACTTTGTCCTATTTCTAAGCTGGTTTCCAAACCTTTCTCAGAGATAAGTTATTTTGTTGTTCATCTGTGTGTTTGTTTTCCCTCAAACGAGTCGCATTACCCTTTCTGAAATGAATCTCAATGAAAACAAACAAACAACAACAAAAAAAAAAAAAACAAAACAAACCCATACCATTAAAGTATGACAAACTGGGAGTGGTTTGGAAAAAAATTTCCTCTAATCTGAAAAAAGGAGACTTACGGCTTCCAAAGGCCTATGACTATCATCAACAGGAGAGGTAGTCTTTGTCTTAAAGTATGATAAATCCTATTTATATAGCAGATATAAAGCCTCCCTTCTAGTAGATCCCTGCAGACAGGAAAACATACATGGGTATTGGTCTGTGTGAAGTCCACTGGCTTTCTTTTTTTTAATAATTGTATTAAAAGTTTCTGTTTTTACCTTAAGAAACGAAGTAGGTTACATGGGTACCAAAGCTACAAATTCAATAGTACTGCAGGTGCAGATGGGATGTACTCCTCTACCCTACAGCAAATGCTTTATCATCCACTTAGCTAGTGATGACTGTTCACTCATACTTGGGCATTTTGCTGCCAGTGCACTCTGGGATAGAAAACATTCAACCAAGAAGTAATTCTGTCTGAAGGTCTCCTCCCAGAGTCTAGCACTGTAAAAAACAATCAAAACAAACAAATAATAAATTACATTTTCTTTTTAACTGACATTTTTCTCTATGGGAGTGTTTAAATCCAAATTCTCTACAGAGTAGTAGTTTTTCTTTTGGTTTAAATATTTTTTCTGTTACCCAAACCATTAAATGCTGATATATAACATTTGAACTTTTCTATCTCCTTCTCATTCCCTAGTGATGGATAATTGCTCATTTGTAAATTACTAGCTAACTATGCATGCAATCTGGTACATGGTAAGAAAAAAGCATAAATGTATTCTGTTAATAGTAATTATGAGTTTAATTTAATTTCTTATTGGCATTTTTTTACCTAAGGAGTTTATTTTTAAATGTGTTGGAAAGAAGTCTAAAAAACAGCTCTTGATTTGGGAATGTGGTTTATCAAATGTAGTAATATCCTTTGCTAATTATCATGGGATGAATTATTTTAACTATTTTACATCTAGAAGATATGACTACTATGTAAATTTGATTAATAGAAGAGCCTGTGGGGACAGTTCATGGGGTGGCTCCTTCATGCTGCTTAACAACCTTGTCTTGATGCAGCAAATCAACCTGCATCATCTATGAAGCCCTGTAAGCACTGGCAGAGAGGAATGTTAAGCTAATGCTAAGGTGTTTGTTGGACTGGGCCCAAAGTGCTTAGCTCTGGACATGTTTTAAAGGTCAAAGAAAACAGTTTAGAACCATGGGGAAAAACATTTACTGTCATTTACTTGGATGCATTATCTGGTCTTCAATAATAATCAGAATCCTACCCAGAAAAACCCTAAAACAAACCACCAAATAAACAAACCAACTCAGAAACCAAAAATCCCCACCTCTGACCTAGCTTCTGACCTGCTGTCATTATCTCCTCACAGAGATCACCGGAATGGCAATGACACCATACACTCGCAGGCAGACGTGTGGAACTTATGATAGTTCCAGTGCTACTATCCTGTTTAACAATAGGGTAAATCAGAGCGCTGCAGAAAAATAGGACGTTGTCTAGGTTCCCTATAAAATCAGTAGCTTGCCAACTAAAAATTATAATCAGTTTTCTTGGAATGTTTGAATCAAGGACCAGTTTAAATGGGTTTCAATACTTTCAATTATTACTGCAACAGAAAATTGTCAGGGCTTGCTGCTGACTGGATGAGATCACTGATATCTTTTCAAGTGACAGGATATTTTTTACTATGAGCCAATCTTTGCATCATTAAGCACATGAAAAGCTTTTATTAATTAATAAAGGAAGCAATAATCTGATTTACTTGACATTAATGGAAGAAATAAGTAGGAGACTGTCATTATAATCCAAGTCCAGCTGATGTCAATCTCCAGAGCATTACTCATTTAAAAGAAATTAATATTTTACTTGTAGGCCAAATTCAGCAATGAATTTAAGACTAGCAGTTCCATTTAGGATTTATGCTTAAATATCTTTCTAGACTGAGGAGTAGAAAAGTTTACAAATCTTAAAAAATGTAACAATTTGAAAGAGTAGTTATTTAGTCTAAATAATGTTTAAATGCCATTATTTTAAAGGAAAACTATTATTATTATTAAGAACCGTTATTTTAAAGTCTAAATACTCCTTCCAAGAAACGTAGACTATATAAATCCATGTACCAAACCCAACACACTGCTTGATATCATCAAATGCATTTTATGCCTTTATAAAACTAATCAGGTAAAATCAAATCCAGACTAATAACAATAATAACAGACAAACCCCCCACTTTTTCAGCAATATAGTTTAAAATCTTAATATAGTTAAAATAATCTTGTAATATTGTCACCTTTTCTATTTTAGAAACAAATTCTATTACAATCTCTATCATTTATTGTAAGGGAATCAACAATTGAGCACCATTGTTATAGTGGTATAATATGGTTGAGTAATAAAAGTCTGCGTGGACCACACCTCCAAAACATCAACTTACTCTTAAGAAACCTTTTTCATGACAAAAGAACTACGAGGCTGCAAAGTTCAGTTAAGTTGACAAATTAGATTGGTCTATGTGAAGAATCTTTTCCCTGGCTGCCTTAGACACTCTCAGACTACATTTTGTACCCCAGAAATGATTAAATAGCCAAGAAGAAGAAGAAAAAAAAAAAAATTCTTTCTGTGACAGAAAGGAAAAAAAAGTCCATAAAGAATCTGATCAAATTGTGTGATGATATCAGACTGAAATAAAAAGGCGGTCTTGACACAACAAAAATAGTTTATATTAACAGGTACATTTGGAAAGAACCTTTGCCTGTGTTCCAAGCAGAAATATCTCTGTCAAATTCTAAAAGGAGTATTCATATAGGCATATCAACATTATTGACTGGGTCAGTAGATACAAATGTATTTACTTGGAGTGGAGGAAGAAGAAAATTGTGAGGTGAATGGTCAGATGCCAAGGCAGTTTAATTTCCATCCAAATAGACTACTTTGCTCCAATCTGTGAATAATACAATATGATGAAGATGTTGTAAAGAGAAAGGAACATAGCATGAGTGTTTATTGAAATGATGTAACATGTAAAACCCATCCATTTATCTGAGCATTGTATCAAAAGAGATAAGTTTGATGGCTAGAGTAGGCTAGACTGAGTGGATGTGGATAGACTCCTACCTCCCACAGCAGCCGGCACCCAGGGTTAGTTGTTCCTTAAACCAGTATTTTAAATCAGTTTAGGTGGAGTCAGTTGAAATGTCTGGGTGGATCTGACACCACACTCCAAACACAAGTGGAGGAAACAGCCCCATTCTGCCCTCACTTGCTCTCTTCCTCCCTGCGTTCCTGTCAAGCTAGCCAGTTCATTAAACCTGCAAAAATTAACCCAGCAAAGAAAAGTGGGGGTTTTTTGGTTAGCATACTGACATGATTCAGCACAGGGTCATCCATACACCAGAGGCATTGCAAAGGAGATGGCAGAACTAAGTGGTTTTGGATTAAGCAGAATTGGAAATTATTCCCACAGATCATATGGGTCCTGGCCACTCTGACTCACGCAGGAAACAATGGTAGGAAGATGTGAAAAGGAGAAAAAAAACCTACCATAATTAATTTGCTGAAATACTTTTTTCAAAAATTATTTTGACAGATGAAAAAAATGTCCTGGCAATTTTCACAAAGCCCAAGACTTCAAGATTTTGAGCATTTACTTAGTAAAAGATTTGAGACAAATCCTCTCTCTCTGATAGTATTTGAATGTGTATATATAGATAGATATAGGTTCTATAGACATCCATATAGATAGATTGAGATATAGATATCTTTTAACAGAGTTCTTTAATCATCCAACTGTCAGATGTGCAGAGTTAGTGTGAAAGAAATGTCTCTCATCTATGCCATATTTTGCTGTTTAAAAATACTTTTATATACCTGAATATTTTTCCAGTCTAAATGAAATTGCTTTCATGTTTTACTCTTGGGTTTTATTGCTATATCTGGGTGTTGGGTTTTACTTGGGTTTGTTTTTTGTTTTTTTGTTTTTTTTTTTTTTTGCTTTCATAATAATGCAGTCCGTCCCTTCTGCTTATTTCTTAACCTAAGGAATTTTTTAAGATCCTTCTCTGATCTCCATCAGGTACTCTCAGACTGCAGCAGACCATCTCACACCCCTAACAGGCTTTACTTTGTGGTCTGATTGGCAAAGGTCAAGATCCTGAAGGAATCAGAGGAGTTATGCGAGCAGCTAGGCAGATCACTGTGCTGTGATCCCTGCAGTGCCATTATCACTGAACCTTTGCAGTAGGAAAGGACCTCAGGAAGTCTCTGGTCCAGTCTCCTTCTCAAAGCTTGATCAAGACTGAATTCACACCAAGTTTCTCAGGGCATTATCTAGTTATATTCTGAAAATCTCCAAGGAAGAAGACTGCACAGCCCCCCTGGGAAACCTTTTACAATGCTTGAATGTTTTTACTATGGGGATAACTTCCTTATGTCTGATCAGAACCTCCCCTCCTTCAACTGAAGCCTTCTGTGCTTTGCACTCTGACTGTGCACCATGGTGGTAGCCCAGCTCTGTGCTCTTGCTAGCCCTGTCTTGGGCATGGGTAGGCTGCTGTCAAGTCCCCTCATAGTCATCTCATCTCCTGGCTGGACAAGGCCCAGTCCCTCCACATCTCCTCATAAAGCAAGTGCTCCAGACTCAACCAGCTTGAGGGCCTTCTGCTGAACTTATTGCAGTTTATCAATGTCTTTCCTGTGTGGGGGGCTCAACAATGGATACAATATCTAGATAATACTCTTGAGAGTGTTGAACAGAGGAGGATAATACTTCCCCTCCATCTCCTGACTGTGGTTCTATTGATATCTATTGGTATGATGATTATTCGGATGGACATCTGAAATATTCTATCCAACATACTGCAATGTCTTATTTTGTATTTTCTTCCTATATCTATATAATGTTAGGTTTTTTTCCAATTTTTTTCATCATAACCCAAAATAGCATGCTGTTATTTTGCCATTAATCTAAACTACAGCTTGAAATCAATCAATACTCTTGGAAAGAGGTTTGATCTCACCCTCTTCTGAAGTATAAACCATCCTGATGCTTCAGTCTAATATATATTGTCATTGTCTGAACATAAGATGATGCTATTGTGGATAGCTTATGGGAATAACATAGAAAGAAGGACTGATGCTTACACAATACTGTGATAATTTTCTATGACATATTTCACCCCTAAACATCTTGAAGAGCTTTATAAATTGATCTATATTCTGCACACAAGGATAATTTCATCCATCCATGTTTATTAGCTGTGCAGCAACACTTCAGTTTAGGACAGGAATTAAAGGCCATATCCAGCCCAAAATGCAAGGTGAATGTACTCATAAAGCATCCCTCACAACAGTAAACACTTTAAACTGCTTCCTTTCAGTGATGTACCTACAGCAAGGCATCTTTCCTAAAATATTAGGCTATTGAAGGATTTACTGTCCAGATGCAAAACTGAAATTCAATTTACCCTCATTGTGTTCACAAAGATAGTTTTAGCTAGAATATATATGCCAAGAGGATTTTGCATCTCACAGTTGCAACCGTTTTAAAATGTATGTTTCTGTTTCTTTGTTTTTCCTGATCAACTTGAATTTCCTGATCAATTTTCACAATGTTGTGATGTGATAAGGGATGACTTCCCTGGGAATATACATCACTTAAAATTATGTATTTCCAGTGGAATTCATCTGAGGATTTTAGAATAATATTTTTCTAGCTGGATGAAAGAATCCTGAAAAAATCATCCAGATATTTATCTAGTTTCAATATAGAATATATTCATAATCATGTTCCATCACTTATTTTTCCTTCTCTAAATTTGTATCAACACACTTTTTTTTCCTTTTGCCTAAGATACATGTTTGAATAACTTGTCATTGCTAGGAGTTTTTGTTGGTTTGTGGGTTGGATTTTTTTTTGCTTTCATTCATTTATAAATTGCATTGAATTATTTATAAACTCATAATACAGTATCCTTTCAGAACTTCTTCATCCACAAAAGAACTCTCCAACTTTTTCACAAATACATGGGGTTTTTTTCTGAAATAAATGCCAGACAAGTATGTTATATTTCAGGGAATGCATACTACATAAATCCAAAACAGATTTTCAAAGTGACTTTTTTTCCTAACGTCTTGGAGACAGACTCTGCTAGATAGAAGAAGCTGTGCTCCTGAACTTCTGAATCAAAAATGGAGCCAGGAGACTTTATCCTAGAATGGTCAGGTCATCACATGGGGAGTACATCAGTCATTAGGGCCATTATTATTGATGCTCACAGAGCAGTAGGAAGTGCAGCGAACCTGCTCTCTGAGGACTGATGAGTAGGACAGCTTAGTGGGGATGGCTGCTTCGTTGAATTTTTGTTTTATCTTCTCATGAATTGAATTCTTCCCCATATAGGAATAAGTTTACAGGGAAAATTCATAGTGAATTTCTATAGATAGTTTATACGCAACTTATTTTTGAATGACTTTGAGATTGCCATTCAGATATTAATATTAATCCGCCTGCAATGTTAAGAAATTTAATAATCATCAATTTAAGAGTTTTTTGGAGTACAGCGGGAGGGCTAATCTGTGAAAATTTCTTAGAAGACTTAGTCTTTGTCTAAATTAGTCAATGACTTAGAAGTCAAAGAAAGTTCTCCATTCTTTGCACATTCAATGCAGCTGTTAATTCTGGTTTCTGCCTCATCAGATAAGGAGCCACGCGTAACAGTGACTTGTCTTCTGCAGCAATAATTTTGAGAAAGATTTTTGGTACAAAGCATCCAAGTAACGCCTCCTCCCAAAGCTCTTCCATGAGCACTCATCACTTCTGTAACTGTGGCCTGTGTGGCTTCCTTGCTCGATGAATACAAAGGCTTGGTCCAAGCTAACCAAAATCACTTGGTATGGATGACTCCCTGTTTCCTGCTTCATCATTTTTTTGTATCTCAGAAATTTATTTTTACTGAATTTATTTTTGGTGGAAGTTTTGAATAACAAAAAGTATATTACTGCCCTTGTCAACCACATGATTGATACTGCATTCTCCTGATGTTTCTTTAATGATGGCTGCCTTACAGGACTCATTTTCAGTAACTTCTTAATCTATGTAGAACAGATTATCTGTATTACATTGTATCTTAATCAGAACTTCACGTGACCCCAAATCCCTATAAGTCTATTACATCTAGGCAGACCACTTAACCCATTAAACTTTTTATCTCATCTTTTCTAAGGCTACTATCTAAAACTTTTTGCCTTATTTAATTTTTAAAAAACAATATAAATGGGCTTTGAAATATTTTCTATTTTCCTACTGGTACTTATGAGCTAATTATTCAGGCCTTGTGTATCAGATTTCTTATCTTTTGTAAATATTGACTAACTTCATGATTAATTGTTTTGGTTTTTTTTTTTCAATATTATAATTGGTTTATTGCAATTATGGTACAGTAATACTTAGAATAAATGTGTGACTTGAATGTTCTTTTATTTCAATCCACTTTTGTAACATACCATCTTCATCTAGTGCAATGGCTTTCCTAAGATTTGTATAGTCCATAAGGTAATTCCAGAAATATACTTAGAATGGCAAACAGCCTGCCATCCTAGGGGTCCTTACCAGGTTTGTGAACTCTGTATACCATCCTTGATATCTATGGTTTGTGACATCTATTTTTTTACTTTCTATCTGTTTAAAAATAATTTTAAATGCTATCATCATTTTACCACGCAGCTTGGGTGGATTGTGTTACAATCTTGTCAAATTGTTGCTTGGTTGTATTGCAGAACTTGGTTTCCGTTCTCTATTCTATCATTCTATCTAATTTTTTTTTTATTTTTTTTTTTTTTTTAAGTCAATACTTCTTAGAGATTTCCTCAGCTTAAGGGAAAACCATTCATATGAATGACTGTATATGCGCATAATATATGTATTACTGAATGGAACTGTCCTTTATTCACCAACACTAAACATGATCAAATAGCAGCCCTGAATCTCTTTGAGTGAACATAAACTTTAAATCCAGTGGCAAATTATGCTATCATGGTAGATTCAGAATAACAGGTCTGGACAGTTTTTATGTTTTCAAATTTTTTTGTTGTTCAAAGAAATCGTTACAGCTACTGCTGATAACACTTTCACTTACATTTTATTTTTTTCTTGAGGAAAGTAGAGCTCAGTCTCATTTTTCCAGACATTTATATTCTGATATTAACTTCAGCTGAGTTCTCACTTGCTCTTTTGATTATAAAATAGAAATTAACTTCTATGTGTCTACTTCAGAACTTATTTTCTTGGGTTGTTCCCATAATTTGATGGAACCCACAAAGGTAACTCAGAGGTAAGACAGACAATCAGTTTTATTCACTGACTGCTATGTGAACCACAGATGACATAACAGTGAACTATCACTATGTATTCTCTTTCAAGATAACCTTGCAGAATGTTTCTGAAAATCCTTGGGATAAGGAGCTGTGCATCAACATCAGGGTTTATTTCTATCTGCTTTTTTTTTTTTTTTTTTCTTTTTTTTGTAATGTAGATACTGAGATATGCTTGAGAAACAAAGTGACCCGTGCTCTTAATGAAAGTTGAGATTCTGCGTTGCTTCCTGAAAGACTGCTACAGATCTCCACAGACAAAGATAAAATCAGAGTTACTGAATGGGTCAGTGATAAAGAAAGGACCTGTGGTTTCTATTCCTAAGGGGTATCATTAGGGACCTTATGAATTCAGGGAAGAGCAAAACAACATTAGTGTTATGGGCTCCATTATATGCTTTGACAGGATAATATTTGTGTCACACAATTCCATTCTGATATCTAACAGTCTGGGTTTAACAAAGGGAAGTATCTTTTTCTTAAAAGTTAGATATAGAGATAGAAGCTTTGTTCTGAAGGGCCAACATTTACCTCATGCAGCCAGTAGCTCTGAAATTATACTTTAATTACAGTCAAGTTACTATTCTTAGTCTACAAAGCAGAATCTTTCTTGTCTATGTATTTGTGAAATAGACTGCATACATTGGCCGCTGACTAAAAAAAGGGCAATTTCAGTTGCTGGTGGTGTCAGCAAGGCTTGTGAAGAGACACAAGCAGCAGCTCAAAGAGGACGTGCACAGCCCTGCTGTGGTGTGTGAGGTACACCGATGCAACTGCCCGAGTTCTCGTTTAGTCTGCCCATAGTGGGAATATTCCATCGTTATGAACCTCCCAGAAGCTATTTAATAGTTAAGATCTTGGATAGACATATAATGTTTCTGAAACAGGTCTCACCTGCTTAACACCATGTGGGAGTATAACAATAGTTCAGGGGGAAGACAGTCCTTGCATTCCTTGCACTAGGTCCAAGAACAAATTCTTGGCTCTTCTGGAAGCTGAAGCCAGTTTTGATATTGATTTCAGTTGGAACAGGACTTCAATCCAGCAAAAAATAGCATAAATTAATCAAATTTTACATATGATCACAATACAAGGCATATGACTACACTACAATTGTTCCTGGCATGCTAGGACACAGTATCTGGGGAAAAAAAAAAAAAAAAAAAAAAAAAAAAAAAAAAAAAAAAGAAAAGATATTTAAAAAGAACTTTTTTTCAAAAAAAAAAACAGTTTTCACAGGATTAAAGCAGCTAAGCAAACCATAGCATGTTGAATCTAATTCATTATCTCCTCTAAATTTTGTTTTGATGTTTTACCCAACATTGCTTTTCTTGGGATTCATAAAAACTGTTTTAAGTTTATAGAGTTGCAGTGGAGACCAAGGTGTTGTGGATTTAATTGGATGCTTTTATAAAGCTGGGGAAAGTACAGCAATTAGAAATAACAAACCCATGACAACTCATAATTAAAAAGAAAATATGAATAAATGACCATTCTTACTTGAAGAATATTGGCTACCTCTCTGAGTAGCTGAGCTTTCTGACTCAATGTATTATTGATTAAAAAAAAATAAAAAAATTAACCCCCCCCTTCAATTTCCCTGTAATGCCAAAGCCCTGTATAGCTTTTGACAATAAATGTTAATGAAAGGAAGGACAAGAGTATATGAACCCTTTTCGTATAAATTCAGCAGTCAATTTCACCAAACTTTTCATAGCAGTAAATCCTTTATCTGCAAGAAAGGTTAAGGCTGATCTGACACTTCATATCCTTTACTTATCACTCACAAATTAAATTTCTGAAGAAATTTTTTTAAAAAATCTCTTATGGCAAATATTTTTATCACAAAGATACAAACATAGTAAATACAAGTGGTTTCCTAGTCTGCCCTATAAAGGAAAGCAGATAGGCAGTTCTCTAACAGAGAACTATTCTATCGTTGAATGTTCAGAGCTACCTTCCACTTTGTAATATCACCAAACACTGACACAATGCCATAAGCCACTAAGCTAAAAATAATGTCCATGTGCACTATGTGAAAAAGTCTTATCAATTTTATTTTAATCATAGATGCATTAGATTCTTTTCCTAATCACTGTCACTAGTGATGGTACCAAATATAAATACAGTAATGATTTTTAAAAGAAATTGCATGTTACCACCAAGACAGCTGTGCTTATTAATCAGCTTCCCATCAACCCACCCCAAAAACACCCTATACAAGCAAGTTAAATTACAATCAGGCTATCTGAAAACAGTCACTATAAATAATCCCTTTCAATTAATCTCTTTTTAAACTATAACACAGCATGTCCCAACTAAAAACATTTTGATGAGTGTACCAGTATTTCTCATTTCTCAACCTTTGACACTTTAATAGGCTTACTTTGCTATGAATAAATCACAGGACTTTTTCTTTAGAAGGGATAGATATCAAGCAAAAATAGAACTGATTATGCCTGTACAAAATTCTCAGCCCCCAGAAATGGTCAAAATAAGTGCATTTGGAGGAGATGGATATGGGTAGTGGAGCTTTTGACTTCTGAACATATGTTAACATCAGGAGTAATTTGATTAAGGACATAATTTTATTTTAACCTCTTGAAAATGTCTGGAGTTATTTTAAAGATAATTACTTGTATATTGTTACAAGTGGGTTTCCACTGTCTGCAGCGGAGCACCACTGTACCCCAGGTAAGTGTAAGGGTAGGTAGCACAGGTACCTTATGCAGTCCAGCTGCAGAATGAGACCTGGTGTAAGCTGATTTATTTTGCTTCTCAGAATAATGACATATAATCATAGTAAAATCACTTACTTCAGTGCTGACTATGGAACTTTACTGCCATAAGGAAAAAATGTAAATATTATTCCCAATGCCACCCTGTTATGCTTTCTCTTATATCCTTGTATCTTCCAGCCTCTTACTGTAAAGTACTTCTACATTGTGAATTAAAAACAAAATATATAATCATTCTGGACAATTTAGCCACTTTGTTACTTATCCAAGCTATTTGTCTTTTGCTTTGATGAGTTATTTATCTGATCTATTACATTTATGAAGCTTTTATTAGTCTTTGGGACACTCCTCTCAAAAAATTAGTTGCAATTATGAAGTTGGTTCTTGAAGCAGAGTTGATCTAGGACTGTACACGGAAATTCAACTAGCCTCACAGATAAATAACTGCTTGTTTCTTTTGTACAAGCAAACTGTTGCTGATATCAAGCACATAGGCTGTCTGTGCAGAAAAAGACTCAGTAGCAACATCTGTTCTCTCATATTTCTCTGATTCAGTCTTATTAGGATTTTCTCAGGCATTGAAAGTGGTGGATTGTCAGGCACCATTCAGACAGTTAAAGAAGAGAGTTGAGGGTTACATCTGGCTAGTCATCCTTTCAGCAGCCTTAAGGTTGGCAGCAGTATTCTTCCAGCAGTTCACCTAATCTTCTGAACTGAGCTTAACCCATACGTGTGTCACGAGCATGTCTTACACATGGAGTCCTTTCATTATCAATTTTTCTCAGTAATTTCTTTTGGTCTCTCAGCCACTCCTTTTCATTGTGGATGCTAGATGTTGGAAATAATATGTTTGAAATCACACCACATCATGAAAACAGCCAAAGCAGTCAACTGTGGCTTGCTGTTACTGAGTATTTCTTCTGAAATGCCCAATGGGAAAAAAAAAAAAAAAAAAAAGGTTTTTTTAACTTTTCAATTTTTTAATGACCTCTTGACTTGTAGTTCCAGAGAGAAGTAAAAATTCTACAGAACTACAGAGTAGTCTTCAGTAACCAAAAAGGTACATTTCTTTTTCTTTATGAAAGTCAAAGACTATTAAACCAGTACTGGATTACAGCAATTAATCCAAGAGCTCCTCACACAAATATTCTGTAACAGTTTTGGGTAAGCTCTGGGTCAGGTTTCCTTGACATTTTGGGATCTTCATCATCTAAAGTTTTATAGCTAGCTTACTTGAAATAATTTGTGTATATGTTGGTCTGGAGGATGGGCTAGAGGATGTATGAAGTTTCTTCCAATCTTATGACATGTGCACAAACTAATTTTAATATCAAAGGCAAATCCTCCTTGATACCATTACTGACTATTAGTGCGTTTAGTTTTGCTTTTGCCTTTGGTTTGCAATTAGCATGAAATGAAACATTTCAAATACCAAAGAAAACTGTCACATGACTGTACATCTGCAAAGTGTCATTTCTCAACATTGCATGTCCCTGGACCAAGCTGTAAACCTTGGAACAATAATCTGTGAACTTCAGTTCATTATCACTTTACTGGAAGGGTCAGTTCAGTGAGGGTAAAACTGCTGGTAATTGCTGAAATGCCTGTGGAGTTCCAAACATCATAGCACTCTGGATAATCTGCTGAACAATTTTATCAGCCAAGCAAGGGAAATATAATTCCAAATAGTAATTTTAAGGCTCCTTCCTTAGGGCTCTTTTATTATCCACGAAGTAGTCACAGACAGAAGCAAATGAACTGAGAAACACTAAGCAACACATTTCCTGGAGGAATCCTTGAAACCATTTAGGACAGACAGAATTCACTCTTCCCCTTCTTTCTACTTTGACCTGAATTCCACTTTCTTAGATTCTGAGGCAGATGGGAATGTGTAACTCAGGTTGCTGTGCTACTGCTTTATGGTATGTTAACACAGAAGATAAAGGCTGAGTGGATTTTTTAGAGCTAATCGTGTTCTGTCAAATTCAGAGAATAAAATAGAATGCAAGTCTGTTCCTTCTGCAAAAGTGTACTGGTGAGACCACAGTATCTTGAAGAAACTGGGAATAGAAAAAATCAGAGATGGATAAAAAATGTTTCACCTTCATTGCTATAGCATTAATACTGTGTTTTAAGTTTCAATTTCTGTTTGGGGTGGCTTTGGGTTTTTTTTAGTTCTATTTAAAATCAGCATATAAATTCAATTTGATGCTGGGGTCTGTGAAAAGGTCTTGCAGAAAGTCCTATCAGGTAGTCTTTCCTTATTCTTTGCTGAATGGTTAAATCTCAGCATGTGTCAAAATACTGCCTTTCAAGGCTTGCAAACTCAGCAAGACTGAGATGATAGAACACATTATCCCTGACTTGCAAATAGTCACTATTATTGGATTTTTGCTGTTGTTACTCCTGCTATTATTGTTACTACTGTTCTTTTCCTCTCCTATAGTTTTTTTTTTTTTATTTCCCATACCTCCTGCTGAGGAGGTGATGGATCATCTGCCTCTGAAGACCACAGCAGAGCTAGGCAAAACAGCTTAGCCTGCGCGAGGCTGCAAGGCTTCTATCAGGTACTTTGTACGATACAGTCATTGTACCCCATTCCTAAAATGCTGTTTTCTCTAACTTTTCCCATTATGCATTTCAGAAATAATTAAACATCTGAAATATATTTATATAAGACCTGAGTTCACTCTCATTACTTGCTCAGAGGAGAAAAAGCTGTTTTATTTGTCTTTGTGAGAAAAGGCAATTTTAACTTTGTCACTACATAACAGTGATCCAGCTAACAGAGGAAGCAAAATTGCTATTAACTGTAGTAACTCAGCTGAGAAACTACAGTATTTTAGTTGGTTGTATTTGTTCCCATTTTAACCTTTTTAAATAATAACAATAATAATAATAATAATTAAAAGAAGATTAAATGCACTGAAAGTCATTGTGGTTTTTTGTTTACTGTTATTAGCATCAGACTTCAGATGGGAGAAAGCATTGTGATTTTTGTTTCTAGTGTGACACACTTAGAGACAGCTACAATCTGGAGCAAGTTTGGAAATCTTTCAAGGAAGATATTAGGTTAGTTTTCGACCACCAGGAAGACAGAACTGGATAGTACCGTACCATCCAAAATTCTGTAACTGCATGTAATAGAAGTCTAGATTAGAAGGGTCTGCAGAATACAGACTAAATTCACCTTTTGCAATCAAATGTACTCATTATCAGTGTATGTTTCTGTATATCATTACAGGATCTAATTGTGTATTTGTATTATTCTTTAAGTTTTACCTCAATAATGTCTTGTCAAATTACATTTGGCTAGGCTAAACAAACAAGATCTTTCCATATCTCTTTATGGGGTAGTAAATCCTTCCCCTAGTTAACCTTGGGAACCATGGCCCGCTGAAATAACTGTTCAGTGAACACATTGTATGTATTTTCCTATCCTTACCAATAATATATAACTCATTGCATCTTTGGATAACATTGATCTGCATCACACTGGTGACCAGTTGATCGATAGCTCCCTGACACTCTCAAAGTTAAGGAAGATCCCTTTCTCTTTATTATAGTTCTTTTGGAGCTAATACTATATATTATACAATTATCCAACAGCATAAGCTTTTAAGAATTCTTGAACTAGATTCTGCTAGCAATTGCCAAGCTATGTGATAGTGTATTGCAAACAAATAAAAGTCAGTAAAATGTGTGACATTTATGAGTACAGCAAGGGCTTACAAACAAATAAAAAAAACCCCAAAAACACTAGAAGATTTTTTCCTTATGAAATTTATGAATTTAAAGCTATTCTTGAATTACTTTAAAATAAACAATCAGTAATTATTAGCAATAATAGAACATAGTTCTGAAAGGACATGACAAAGACAGGAAAGAATCATTAACCTGTATTTGATGGTACAGGAAAATGAGATAGGGAGAAAAAAATATTTGTTCAGCTTTATAAAGCACATTAGTGCTCAAATTTATCAGATAATACAACAACCTGAAAAATTCTTCCTCCATGTAAAAATATCCTTAAGGATGGTATTACAGAACACTCACAACTTGCAGTGCAATGTAAGTGATACTCTGATCTTAGGATCATTGCTGAATTAGGCAAGATTCAGTCTCATGGTCTGCACACCCTTCTATGATGCCTGAGAAATCAATTCCTCTAATGTACTCCGTACTAATGTCTCTAATGTACTTTGTACTGTAGCAACACATGACATATGACTGGTTAACACAGTGTCCCATGAAAATCATCATACCCGTGTTTCAGACTGTCATTCAGTTCTGTACCCAAGCCTCTCTGGACAGCTTTCACCTCTTGTACTATGTAGCTACAACCCTCCTTTTAGCTTTTCAGATTTTATAAAACTGGTCTTTTTTATTAAAAACCCAACTTTTCTATAGAAAGCAGCCTTCCTGACTGCTTTCCATCCCAAAATGAGTTTTGATGGAAAATATGTAGGACTGCAGCTGCCAATTCAAAATCTTTTTAAGAACTATCCTTTCTTTCTGCCAAAATTAACTCCATTTCAATAAAGTGGATCGAGTATGTAGCATACCACAATTCAATTAATTTTGCATAAGTTCATAGGCATTCTTAAAAATTCCTGTCTAGAGAGAGAAGGTTACTAATTAACTCTTTCTTGCCAGCCTCTGAATGGGAAGCTGTAATTAATTCCTTTGACATTTTCATGATTCCCCAAGCTATAGCTAACATGTCAATAGCAATGTTATGTACAGGTACTTCAAGGATTTAAAACAAAAGGGTGAAGTATGCTTGAGGCCGAGTCTTGTCATTCTAATCCTGCTCTTGAGAATATTTAATTAATTAATTAATTAAAACTAAGAAATCAACTTGACCATTGTTTAGCCAGAAGAATAAATTCACATTTACTGATTTCAAACATTGTTTTCTAGAGGAATAAAAGACAGCAAATGTTAAAGTAAGGGAAAATATATTTGGCAACCTGTTAGTATTTAATCCGTGTTTTTGTTTTCCCAAGTGAATCAGCATAAAATTACTTAAGCAGGTGTTTCTGCAAATCTCATGATGAAAGAAGACAGTATATTGAATATCCTGCACATTTCTATTTGTTAGGTAACTTCCTGATGCAAAACAATTGACTTCATCTTGTCACTCAATCATAGTGACTGCTCAAGTAACGATGAAGAATTTTGTTACTACTCTCTGTTTCATGGAAACACCTGTAGAAAACTCATAGTCAGGGTTCAGTTAGTTCCTTGGCATTTATTCAGTTAAAACGAAACTTTAATCTCATTTGTGAAGTTCAAAATAAACGTTGGTCATAAGCTAAGTATTAAAGGAACTATTAGTATAAAATTTTAATTTCTGATTCCTAGAGTAGTTTAGGGATGGATGCAAAATCTACTGGAACTAATAAACTGACTCCCATTGATATAATGGTCTTTAGAATTGACATTGACAACAATTAAATTTCATCTCTTCTTCACTTCTCCAGATATTAAATGATTTACAAGACACATAATTTATAAATTACTTCATTTTAACATTTCAAATGTAGGTATTTTCAATCTACAAAGTTAAGGGGAAAATACTGGTTACAGTGATGTTCATGTCATTTCCCTGCCAATCCCCATATTTTACAAAAGACTGCTCTTATCTAAAAAGGTATAATGGAAGTCATATATATTAAGTAATGCTTCTTTATTTATTAGAAATACAGACATGAAAACTTGTAGGATTCATTTTCAAATTAGAGAAGCAAAAAGGAGTTAATGCCACTATTTCATTTCTTAACACTAATTAGCTGCTATTCATATAACACTTCTAATAATGAGAAATAATAAATTTTACAATTGTTGTTTTAATATATGTAAAAATTGTTCAAGTGAATTCAGATGCAGAACTATATAATACTTAGCTATGCTTCAAATAACACACTTTGTGATTTACGGAATACAGAGTGTTTTAAGAAACACCAGTGTTGAGGCTGAGAATGGCTATCACTTTTATTTTGGGAGGATGATTCAGATTTATAGTCTGTACCACCTTGTGCGACCCTGGGTGCACACACAACAATGTGGCCTCAGCAGAGTGTCTGGAGGCTATCAGAAGGACGACCCTTTCTTCCCGCGGGGAAAACTTGCACGTGGCTTTAACTGAGCTCTACCATAATCCATATACGATAATTTCCATTAGAAAGTGGGTGTCCTTATCTTTATAAAGTAATCTCTACTGTTCCATAAAAAATGAAGGAACCCATAATGGCCATGATTCAGCCTGGAATCTGACTGTAATGTCTCACAAATTAGTCATGGATAGGTTTTGAGTTTGGGTTTTTTTTGTGGAAATCACATTATTATCAGTTGCATTTTTGCTAAAGCAATTTAAAAACAATCTGAGATTATCTTTACACAAGCAAAAAGGTATTTTTTAGCCACTGTTAAAATTTAATTTCTTACAGGGTTCCTTTAAAAAAATCAAAACACAGTATTATTGAAATATTTCTTTCTTTTGGTCTTTAGGTTATATACGTTAGTAGAACACATGGTAGAAAGCGAAGAAAAGACTACAGTTCATTTACATTTGTTTCTTGTAAATTAAAAGAAAAAAACAGCCCGTATTTTATTCTTGATAGTGACATCATTTCAGAACAAAATCTAAACTGATTTAATAATAGCAGCAAGTGATTTCAAGAAGTAAATTATGACTCAGAATTAAAAAACATCATGAGATCAAAGTCTCAGAAGGACCTAAGAGCCTCTTGGTTCCTTTAACTAGAGGAAAAGTGATTCCGGTGTCTCACAGAAGTGCAACTCATAAACATAGCTTGAAAACCCAAATGTTTTCTCAATGTGTGGAATTTTAACCTGATAACTTCCATTAAAATCACTGTCCTGCTGGCAGTTTCTGAAATAGAGAGTAAGGACTGTATTTGTATAAAGGCACAGGTTACACAGATGAGAAATCAGTATATTAGGCTCAAATATGAGTCCTTCTGTTTGTACAGGTTTGTCCTTTGAAACACAGTTTTAGTGACTGTGCCAAGCTTACTAGTTTTCATATCACAGAGAGGGAGGATTGAATAATTAAGCCGAGCCTGAACAGATTAATGTTGCCGCACCCTCTGGGTGTGCCAGGGCTAAGGAAAAGATTTCAAAGGGAAAACTGAGCTCAAATGGGAGTATGATCTGTGAAGATTATAGATCTCTAGAAGAGATCTTGATGAAGAATAGTGTCAGTCTTAGGCATCAAAATCCGTAAGAAGGATGTGAATTAGATGATCTGTTTAATCCTTAACTATTACCTAAGGAGCCTGCTGGTGTTTGATCAGTGGCCGCTGTGATAAACTTCAGACAGCTGACTGCTCCTGAGGAAGGAAGGAGGTCTATACATTCACCTATAACTAGCTGTTTATTTCCTTCTTCCCCTTTTCCTTGTGTTTCTATAGAGAATTAAATTTGGGCGAAATGGCAGGCATTAGTCTGTGCACTATAAAGACTGTAATATGGGAACTAATTTATAGAGAGGGGGAAGACATAGTAAAAGGAATGAGGTTTTGGTTGTTTGTTGGTTTTGGGTTTTTTTTTTCTGTTAGCATCCCTGGATGCCTATAGGGATATAAAGAAGTTAAGAAAAGGTTAGTCAGAAAAGTCTCAGGATTTCCCATCAGTAATTATAACAGACAGTTATCTAAAATATGCAGTCAACCAGTGACCAGCTGTATGTGAAATAAATGGCCTGGAGCGCTTCCCTGAGGAGATGCTGACATTTCTGCAACTTCCACAGTTTGTGGAGAATCTCCCTTCTGCCCCTTTTGGTCCGATATAGCTCAGCAGTATAGACTAAACAGAGGCTTCAAGGTATATCTTGCTGCATTTGAAAGGGAGTTGTTGTGGAACACCAGTCTGCTGGGCAGTGACCTCTCTCATTGCTGTATTTCAGCTGCCACCGCTTTCACATAAAAAAGGTATCTCAAAAGTGCTTCCCTGTGGGTCACAGCCCAGAGGCTGGCAGAATGGTGATAGCACTGGTGCCCTCAAGGTAAGAGTTCTCATACAAAATTGGGGGATAAAATAAAACCTGTAATTCGGGATGTGACTGGATACTGTGCAGAGATGAGTTGACTGATACTGTATCAGCAGGTAATTTCAGTTGTCATTGGAACAGCCCATGGAAATTATTCTCGATAGATAAGTTCACTTTCTTGCATACCTAATATCCTCACCTGAGAATACCCTACTGGGCAAGTCTTGAGGCAGATGCAGAAGGGCAATCCCAGGTTCACAGGGCTCGTGCCATAGCCAAGGAAATTAGTATGGAGAAAAGAGAGGGAAGAGAAAAGAGATAATGAAGAAGAACATTCTGGATAACAAAAGATCATTCACTCTTCCAAAAAGAAGAGGATCAAAGACTTAGAAACACTATATGAAGCAAAGCTAGCATTTGACACAAACATCACAACAGAGTTTTTTTGTTCTCTTAGACTTTTCTAATTTTAGCATTTTTCTTATGCTTTTAACACTATTGAAACAAATATCTAATGAGATCATGTTTTAAATCAGTATTTTAAAGAAATTTTCATTCAACATTTGGTAAAAATTCAAGGCCATTTGATAAAATAAGATAAAATTTCAGAATTTTCTTGAGGAAAGACATTTCATTCTTTAGCCAACTCTTTTAAGAATATACAATAATTAGAAGGCCATATCTCCTTTAAAGCATTAAAATGGTATATAATAGTATTATAAATAACTTAGCCATACAGTAGAACATCTATAAGAAGATTCCTCTAACCCTCCTCCTCAAACATGCACATACAGGCAGAAAAGGGAAATTGTTACAGAAAATATTACTTCTAGTTGTGGTATAGAAATCACCAGATATGACTGAAAGATCACCAAGCTCAGTCAATAGGCCAGATTCAGAAATGCAGTTTCTTGACATGTTGTTTATCAATAGCATTTTGGAGACTTTTGTTGTTGTTGGTTTGCTTTGTTACTGGATCCTTTTTTTTTTTTT
>VXBL01006367.1:129333-225569 GCA_013400195.1 Aramus guarauna
TTTTTACTGTAGAGTTCCATATTTATCATATTGCATACAGGTAAATATATAAATTTTATTCAACATCCATAATCCTCCTAAAAGGAACACCATCTGTGACTGCTACAAAAGATATTTCTACTAAATCTTTGTATCGACATTACCATACATGGACTTGTAATGTCATTAATTGTTATGATTTATATTAACATTGTTTCTCTCAATGGAATATATTTTCTGCTACTGCATTTATCAGCTAATTAGTGTTTCAAATGGCACAAACAAGCCTGACTACTGTGAATAATAACTATTTAAAGAGGAAGAAGGTTCATTTTTTTTTACTAAACTATACCTTGCTCTTTATAAACTCAGAAACAAATATAGCTTGCCAGCTTCCCAATCCTAAAATCAGAAAAACTAGAAGGTTTTAAAAGATCATAAAAGAATTAATCTGAAAAGGCAATTGGCTGCTTTTTGTACCAGTACACAAGTATTTCCTTAAGAAGTATAAGAAAGCTTCCTTACTTTTACTAGGTCTCTCTCGCATTGCACATATTACTGCTGCAATTTTCTGCTTTTTTTATGCCTCCAAGATTACTGTTTCTTCTGCACATAACAGAAGTTGACAGTAATGGGAAATACATGCAAATTCTCTTGAGCTCTACCTGTAAGAGTGTAGTGGCTTTCTTTTTACTGGCTTTATCTGGAAACAGACAGATGAGCTAATGTTGGCAAAATGCAGCGAGACAAAGATATTATTTTAATTTAAAATAAAATACATATAAATATGTCACTTGACAGTCAAAGACAAGGAGAGTAGCTCAACTGGCATGGAGAATCCAGTGAGATGAACCAGAAGAAAAAAAAAAATCAGGCCAACAATTACAATTGTAAGATTCCTATAAAAAAACCCTAGCTGAACTAATTATTATTAGTATGTCCTGCTACTCCCCAGTCTTTCAGGTTGTCAATTCACAGAACCTCTCCCCATGGTTTGACCTTTCTGCCAGGACTATGCATACATCGCTGTTGATGCGGATGCGTGCGCTAGACCTGGTGCTTCCTGGCAGTGCCAGCTTTGCCATGTGCCACCAGCCCAGCTGTGCTGCGCCTGGCCACAGCTGGATGGCTGCTGGGCATCCGGATGCATTTGGGAAGAGACAAGAGCGGGCCCACAGGCGAATGAATTGGTTTGGTGATCTGCAAATGGGCTTTTGGATAGGAAACACTCACACGAGCAAAAATTACAAATGGAAATATGAAGTTGCTGTTTTCTTAACCATTTAAACACATCCTATGTGATCTATACTATATTATTCCCCACTGTACTCATCTGAAAACAAATGTTACAATATCCTGGTTCATCTGGAAGAGACCTGAAATCTTCAGTGCATAAAATATACTGCACTACACTAAAAAGGATGCTAACAGTAGTTTTAAGTAACTTATTTCAACAAGTCCATCAATTAATTTTGTAACTTTGGAAAATGATTTCAAATGTTTTATAATTTTCTTCTTCCCTGATAAATTCTATAAAAGCAGCAGTATTTTTTTTCTTAAATACAGTGCTTCAAACAGGCTGAAGCACCTATCTTCAGAAGAGCCCAACCTGAGTATTCTCATTTGAAAGACTAGTAACTTTACCTTAATGACACTAGGGAAACACACAGCAGTAGAAGATAAAAGTTCTTCAGTTGATTTTTTTTTTTTTTTTTAAGTGGATTACTTCCTTCTGAACATTGTGTTTCATTCTCATTGTTTAAAAAAAAAGAAAAATATATACCTTCTTCACAAATATCTGGTGAGATCAAGTGTTTAGTTTGCTACGTAGAAATACAGGACACTATAAATGATAAGTATAATTGTTATTATAAACATATGCCTAGATTTCTTTACAAAGCATTCACTTTATTACACAGAAAATGAATTATATTTTACTACATATGTGATTTTAGCAGTGAGAACATACCTCATCTTCTCAAACTACACTTAGAGACCAATATTCTCCATTTATTCCTCTCCATGCTAATATACTTGGCTAACATCTATTCAACCATCTGCAGATGAACATTTGACCATGCTTTAGTTTAGGTTTGATGTTAAGTCACAAAATACCAAACCAAAGTACCGAATCACTGACAATTTCAGATCACATAAACAATTACTGATCAGATAGAGAAAGACCTTTTTCAAGAAACAAAGCAGTCCACCTATTCATTTATCCAAAAATTTCAAAACAGACTTAAATTTCAAAACAGACCTCTGGATAAAAGATAATCCTTTCTCTGTACTCATACTGTGCTCTCAGCAAGTCTGGAAAGAGACAGAGGCTGACCATTTGATTCCAACTCTTTGAATAGACCTGAGAGTAGTACTTGCCATAAGATGAAATAAGAAATAATATATAATAACCATTAGAGAAACGTGTGTGTCAGAAAATTATGAGGTGGGCTTTTCTGCAGCTAAAAGTCAGAAGAAATAGCCTAGTTCCAAAGCAGCAAATAGACAGCATTTTAACCTTATTTATATCAAGATAAGATTATATGGAGTAACCTTTTACAAATTAAAGTAATTTTTATAATAGCAACTAACTCAATGAAAGAAGCGTCTGGACCTGAAACCTCTTCCACTAAATCTGTTCATACACAGGACTCGTTTGGAGATACTTCAAGCTTCTGTTGAAACATAATCTCTGAATTTATGCAAGAATTTCTGTTCTAGTGGGTTAACTCCCATGTATACATTTCATATTATTGTACTATATTAATTTTCTTTTTCATATCTATATGGCATTGTTCTCTTATTTGTTGGATTGCATCAGTGGTCCTAATGCTTTTTAGCTGCTGAGGCTGTCTCGTCTCCCTCCCAGCCCAGAGAGCGGCTGCCTCGGCTGGGGCACTGCCCGCTGCAGTCTGCACCTCCGCTTCCCGTTACACTTCCAGGCTTGGTGTCCCCAAGGACACGTCTTGGATTACGTATTCCAGGTGATGTTGTTTTCTTCCGTTGAAGGTCTCGTGTCCACAGGACAGATTTCATCAGCTCTGCTGGTTTCAGTTAAGATTTGGGACTCTGAAATATTTGGGAATAAAAATCAGATCTGGGGAAGAGTCAGATTTTGGTAAACTCTTCAGCCCCCATTTTGGACTGGCTCCTCTGTGCCTACCATTTATAGCCCCTCCTCGCCTGCTTCCTGGCTTGCTGCAGCAAGGTTTTATCTGAAAAAGCAGGTCGAAATGTTTGTGCATTCATAAGAAAGAGTAATATCGTACTTTTAGACAAACTCTGAAATAGGTTCTGTTCAGTTTTGATTGTGAGGGAAGGAAAATCAACCTTAGTGTGTATACATAATGTAATCAATGAAGTGAAAACAGTGGTCACCGTAAAACGTTTTGTGTATTTCTTTGATTTGAAATATTAAGGCTTGCCTACGTGGACAAGTTAGTGAAAATTAATGAATATAAATTAGAGCATAAATTTACAGTGCTCTCATTATACTGACTGCGTGTCTGTCTGAAAAATTCTGCTACCTACTACAAGTGGCTTTTTCATGAGACCATTTACTCCACTTGCAAAGCATGGTATCATGCCCCATGGGTATGGAGCACTGAGTGTCTGCAGGTGAAGTTAATAAGAAGTGATGACTAGGCTATAAATTTACACCCTAGATTGCTGCAAATGATCTTCTCTATGTAGTAGATTCCTTAGAGAGGCACTATGATTGTCCATTATCATCCGTAGTTTCAAAATGTGTTAAGGGCTGTCATTCAAGAATTATATATGCCAAGTTTAAATTAATTAGATACAAGGCAAAGAAAATGACTGCTTTGACAAAGAGAGCATGATGAGTGACCTTTCTAAGTGGAAACAAAATTGTTTAATTGAATGTTTCAGTAATGGGTGGTGGGGGTTTTTCCTGTCAAATCACTGGAGTTATAGATCAGTTTCAGAAGGCCACACAGTAAGTGGATGGAATGTCATTTCCTGATATTTTCAAAATCTAACTTTGTTCCTGTATTTCTGAAAACACCAGAGACGGGTGGGGTGTGTGTGACTGATTTATTTATTTATTTATTAGTTTTTCTTTTTTTTTTTTTTTTTTCAGTAATTTAGCTACATAATTTTACATTTGGTTCAGAAGGATAAGAAGTATTTGAAAGGGTATCTCAATGTTTTTAAATAAAGGTAGAGAAATGGTTTAAGATAAAAATAGTTATTTGCTTGGTGAATCTGAGGGATTTTTTTCCTGGATTGTTCTTCTGACAGCGCTTTACTCTGTCAGACTGACAGATGTTTGTCCTTTGCTGGCAGATAAAAGGGACAGAGACAAAACTGTTCCTGCTGTTCTGTCTGTTCCAACTTTTATATGTTAGTGGTAGTCACGCAAATTATTTTTATCCTCTTTCCCAACTCAATTTGAGTCACAAAGTTGTGGTACACCTGCACCATACTGCTGTGCATCGCATTCTCCCTTTGGCACACAACAGGCTTTAGACTGTATCCTGCAAATGTCCCCAGGCAGACAGGTGAACCTGACCAAAGCTTCACCTGGACGATCCTCTCTGCAGCGGCAGTAGGAGGCTGGAGCCTGAGGCAGACTCCTGCGCGCACGTCCTTGGGAAACTTTCCTGTAGCGTTGAATTTGATTCACTACCAACTCTGCTGGGGAGCGTGTGGTGTGGGGAAAAGGGAAGGAAAAGGCAAAATAACAACCTTTTGGTCTCTTTTTTTTTTTTTTTTCTTTGAGTTTTTAATGCGATACAGTTTTAACAACTATTATAAACTGCATTTTTTTTAACTTTAGGAAAAGTTTTCATTCAAAAAACTCTTTTTCTTTCAGATGTTGAAAATCTTTATCAGTGTCCTCTGAATGACAGCTTAAGTTGCAAAAATACTTCGGTGTTTCATATTGAAGTTACAGAGGAGAATGGTCATGCACAACACATAGTGCTTCTGCTTTAACCTCATCCCAATTATTATCTTTTTTCGAACAATCAATGATTTTCTTTTTCCTTCTGTAGATGTCTTAACACTATTTTAATATGACATTAGTCAGCTGGTGGACATAATAATCCATTTTTTTTTCTCTTTCTGTAATGGGAACTGCTTACTTAACTCTTGGTTCTACTTTTTTCACTGTATACAGTTTTGTTTTGTCAGCAACTATAAGCTTTCCAAAGTTGAATTGTCTGTTCAGGTGATTTATGAAGATTATAAATCAAGGCCTAAATACTCAAAGAAATCCCATCTATGATATAACTCCTCCTAATAAGATTATAATTCTTTTATCCACCTGCATAAACTGCTATATCTGCTGTGGTTCTAAAGTATGTGGTTTTGAAGCTTATCTGGAACATATTTCTCTGCGCAAGGGATAAACTGATCACTAAAATAACATTTTACATTATAATGTGTTCCATCTGTGCAAAATACGCTTCTGTAGATCAACTGCTCTATATGCAGGTGAATCTATTGAAGGGCAGTAGTCTTCAGATGCTCCCAGAAATGAAATCTAACCTGTTTTCACCCACCCTGTGCTGCAAAGGCTGAATGGCAGACAGCATATAAATCACGCTTGAAGAAATAACTTTAAGCTACTGATCATTACCTGACTGTTGCTGAGTGAATAAAGTGTGTGGTCAGATATTCATCTGGTATTGACAGGTAGACAGAGGTCTTTAGGGAAACAGTATTTGTTGATAGTAATTTGCTCACAAGTAAACTGTTTTCTGCATGTAAGATGTATTACCTTGGTTGCTGACCTCAACTGTTCCCTGGGGTGGTTTTTTTAGAATTTATTTTAAGTAAAAAAATTTAGTGAATATGAAATATGTGGGTTGAGTGTAGAAATTACTTGTGATATTGATAAACCCTACCAGGAAATGGCTTTGGTAAAAACATCATTGGCATGAAGCACAGACTTGTGCATATATCTGAATTATTATATGAGAATCAATATCTTGCAGAATTGTTCTTGAGATTTCTTACATAAAAAGTCCTATTTTCTTCAGGTTGGAAAGCCTATTTATCTGAAAGTAAAGAAGTGTTTTGTTAGGAAAGAATTAAAAATTAGAAACAATTCATACTTTCTTTTCCACCTAATGGGAATTTCTACAATTTAGCTATGAGATCTTCTGTAAGAACTAATGTCCCCCAGAGTATATCCTGGGACTGAGTTATCAGAGCACAGGGTAGATCACTGAATTTGGAATATGAATGAGGAAGAGACACGTTTGTTTCTTCGCTCAGCACTTCCAAAATTCATGAACTTCCCCTCCTTCTTCTGTTTTGAATTTTGTTAAGGAGTTAGTGAATCAGTTGGGAGTCAGCAAAACATTAGCATTAATGAGTTCATTTCCACACAAATTGGCTCATTATCATGCTGACTTCCAGTGTTTTGTGACAGTCATGAACTCAGTCCTCCTGCAAGGAGTTTTCATTTGCTTGCCTCACTCAAAATGGGGTGGGGGTGGAGGAGGTAAATAAGAAAAAAATAAATAAAATGGCACACAAATGTACCAGTGCATTGATGCAGCAAACCCTGTGGTTTCTCCATAGTTAGTTTTACAGAACTCTGAGCACAGTATTTGTTTCATTTGTCAGGATGCGCTACCTCTGCCTGGCAGTTGGTGAAAACTAATGCCCAGAATCTGACTGCAAATTACATAAAGGAGACCTAATTTCAGTTTTGTAGCAAAATATCTGAACCTAATTATTATAATTTCACAGAAATACACTCAAAATATATTGTGGGGAAAATATTTTTGCAGTACCCAAATAACTTTCCAACAATTCTCTCATTATCTGATGCATATTTGTTTTACACAATGACATAATATATTTGTGCTGTAGCTATCAGATTAGTGATACCACTGATCATTCAAGCTTTCGCAGAACAAATACTGAATGCCCAGCTGTTGGTAAACTTTTTCAAGTGAGACATTATGTTCATTTCCTTTCAGAACACTGATTTGGTCCTTAATCCATTTGTAACTCACTGTGGTTACATCCAGCAGGTTTATGAACTATATTATGGTTCTACTCCTGCAGACTTCTTTTGTCTGCTGAAGCCTGATAGGATAAAGTAGGTATGGTTTATTCCGTCATCCCAATCAGATCCTTAATGCAGATGCAGGTTAATCAGGCTGTTTCATTACATCCTTTCTTCATGTCAGTTCTGGAATGGTGTGAATTCATCCCATGACCCAAGATTACAGTTGTCTCTCTATACCCTTTACCTTCACTATAGGTCAGGCCTGTGGGTATAAGTAGTTCTTTTTTTCCCAGGGACAAAACTATCACAAGACTTCTTCTGGCTAATAAGATTTGCATTAATTACCACCAGCTATGACCATGGCAGCGCAACTGTGCATTAATAACTTTGAAAAATCTGTGTCCATAATATACATCACATGCTAATATAATATCCTTTTACTTTTCTGTCCTTCCAAAGTCTTCTATCTGTCACAACATAATAAATCCTTATTCTCTAGTACTCGTATCTCCAATATGTATTTTTCTCAAGGTGAAGATCTGTGACCTTTGTTACACAGGATGTCAAACTGAATAGAACACAATAGTCTTTTCTGATGCTTAAATTGCTGATAGATATTTATCTGTCAGTTTTAGGCTGCAAATACTTATCAAGTACATATGAAAATACAAGAAGCGATGTTGTTCTCATCATTTATTGCCATATTTATTGTTGATGAGCAATAGTACTCCTGTTCCTACAATGTTATGGGAGCCTCCAAACTGTGTATTTCTAATTTGCTGTCAATTACTCCAATAACTGATATATGTGCATGCATAATACGGGAGAAAACCTAAATGTCTTTCAAACTCCATCCTGTCAATTACAAATAGTCAACTCAAATTTCCAAGAAAAATGATCCAATGTTAAATTTTTAAGTAATGATACAAGCTTAGGAATGGATATTTGGGTCAAGTGTTACTGAAAAGCTTTTGCAATATCTGTTTTAAAAGATTGTCTGACACTGATATTATCCAGTTCAGATTTTAAATACCTGTATTACTGTAATATGTGCTATGAAATGTTGTGCCATCAAGCAATTAACTTACTGCATGTTTCCACATTTTATTGCTTCAGAAATCCATCATTTTTTCTGTTTTATTGAGTTCCTGAGGATTTCTTTTCAGTAATAGACCCTGTCTGAAATCTTGGCTCTGATTAGTAATAACTCCTCTTATGTTAATACAAACTGTTAAGGCATTTTGTCCACGAATATGCTTTTGTTCTTGTTTTGGATTAACCTCTCTCTTTCTGTCCTTTCAGTTCTTTCCCATTACAGGCTGTACTTCTTGATACCTTAATATTTTCCACTAATTCTGAAAATTTGGATAGCATCCTTGAAGACAGAGTCAATATGTCCCAATATTGTGGACCTAGAGCTCTTTACTGCATGAGCGAGGGTGGTTTGGATGTGTTGACCTTTTTGTCAGCAAGTGATTTTTCCATTTCATTGAGTTGCACTGCAGTTAAAAGCAGAACCCACTACTTCCCTGTAATTGTTCTATGAGGCATCCTTATGGTCTTCAGCAAGCATGGACTCTTGCACATGCACCTATAATTTAGGACTTCCATAGCTCAGCTAGAATCATAAAGCACATCTGTTAAAAATGTTAGACCATGAAGAGAGATTTTCTACAATGTGACTGATAAACAATCCTGCAAAATTTGGATTCTTATCTCAGCATCTAACTCAGCAAGCTTACTAGGGCATCCAGCTGTTGACTTAATTGATAGAAAACCTTAGAACTTAGTAATTCTGGGGTTTGGTTCTGTGTCTAAATATATATTTAATTCAAATTCCCAACTTGAGACTCATGATCTTAACTTTTTAAGTTGAATATCATGTTTTCTTTGACAATCCATTTCAAACAGTCTTGTAGGTTAAGAAACACCTTTTTTCTGTTCTAAGGATACCTACTCTTTGCCAGACTCTGAGCTCCGATCTTTATTAAGAGTAAATCTCATTAGCATTTTATAATAACATCAGCCCAGGACTCATCTTTTTTTCTCTGGATAAATGACTAATTCAGAAGAATATTTTACAAAATATAATTGCTAAATATGTTCTCTCTATAAAAAATGCATCATATGCTGGATAAATAATAACCAGATAGATCAGGTAAGCATGTATATCTGCACATACATAAATTGTTCCACTCTGTATATAACGGATTGAGCATTATTGCAGTTCTCCCTTTATTTATCAGTGAAGAAAGAAAAGGAAAGGAAATCTTATTCTTAATAATTGATTTAATATGTCCAAGGCACAAAATTATCAACTCCTCCTCTTAATGTGATTGTGTTGTTTTAAGCAGGTGAAGTTTTACGTTTGCAAAGATTTACAATTTGGAGGCTAAAGGCATTGTATTGATGTATTAGATAGAGATCTTTGAAAAAGACTCCTCCAAAAACATGACCTCAGATGACCATGTATCAGGTCATTCAGGAAAGGCAATAGCAGTAACACACAAAACTATCCTGGAATATTCTTTAGGCAGAATAATCAATAATTTAAAATACTACTCTTATTGTAAAGGGATGTTAAAAAAATGTGAAATATGTTACTGAAAATTAAATGACTTTTATCTGGTAAGAAACTGTTACATTACCTTTCTGATATCATTACCAGAAACTCTTTTAAAATTATATAACAAATGTCAGTGTATAAATTTGCCAAATAATTAATATGATTCTGCCTTCCAAATGAAAAAAAAAAAAAAAATGTTGTGCAGTAGCTTAATTCAAGCATAAAATTAGATTTTGCAATCAGTAATTATGGCTATATTTAACTTTCTACAAAATATCAAGAAGCAATGTTTAGTAAGTGCACTTTATGTAACAGTAATAGGGTCAATCCACTTCCTATAGAAAGCTGATGTTCTGTTCACATGCAAATTACAAAGCAGTGTATATCCATTTACAGCAAGATAAATTGTCTTTGGAATCATCTGTAGATGTTCCAAGCCAGGAACTGTTGACCCACCCACGCCAGGAAATGTTGACCCACCTTAGGATGTGCATGCCACGCCACCCATGCACACTGCGCCATGGGATGCTCAGTCATAGGACGTTCCACACCAGCCCCCATCGGCAGAGGAGGTGGACTTTGTAGCACGCACTGCGGTCATGGCCACCTGGACAGGAGACAGGGTTAGCGCACTCTGCAGACCCCTTGTGTCCAGCACTTCTGATGTTACAGCCTGTAACCGGAGAGTGGTCTGTCCACTTCTTGTTTTGAAATGTACACAGCTGAACTGAGACCTGGGAAACTCTCTGGACAGTCTTGCAATTTTAAAATAGCCTAAACTAGAAAATGTTCACATCTCAGTTCTATGAAGACTCTGCCATATGCTCAGACATACGAAATACAGACAGATAACTCCACTGAAATGGAAGATTAAATTCCGTGTGTTTTGTAGCATTTTTCAGCTACACCTGGAACCATCTATACAACAGTTTCAGTCTATAGCATCCATACAAAAATACGTACTGCAAATATGGATATGGAGATGGACTGAACTTAAAAAATAAATATCTATGTAGAAGGAGTAATAAAGCAGTCTTAAGGGAAAAAAAAGGGCACTAGTGATACATTTTACAGTGCTACTGTTTGATTGTCATCTTTCCACCTCACCTGTATTACATCTCCAAAGACACAGTTGCCTGATTATTGTTTCACTATTTTTTGTGGATATTCTAATGTGTGGTTTGCTATTATAATCAGAGTGTTTCAGTGCAAATATGCCACTTCGTGAAGACTTGCAGGTGTATAGACTTACAGAGAAGTGCAGCGGAAAGAATGAAGCTTCATTTGTGGTGTTAATGGACAGAGTTTTCTGAAGAATTCAGCCGCTGTATATTCAGAAAAATAAGTTACCAGATTTTCTTAAGGAATCTTCATGTATAAGCATGTGCATTTAAATTAAAATAAACGTATACAGATTCTGAACCTTTCAGAAAAAAGTCTGACTCCTGACTTCTGTCAAACAGGAGTTGTCTGGTCTTGTAAAGTCCAGGCTCCTGGCACTGTTGTTACGCTTTGTAAGCAACAACAGGAGGCATGTTCAGCACGCACTGCTCTTCAGAAAGTCATAAGGCAAATTGAGCCAATTGAGCTTTGCAGTGTCATAACACAAATTGAGCCAAAGAGCCCCAAGCCTTGAAGAAAAAATGCCGTACCAAACAAGCTACTCATCCCACAGGACAAAGCAACAGTGAGGAAGTGGAAATCAGAATCTTGTAAATGTAGAATAAGAAAGCGGTGAAACAGTAGGAGACCAATTAATTTCAGAAGGCAACTGATGACATTTTAGAAATAATTAGAAAGAAAATTATGAGAAGGGCAGAAGAAAATTGAAAAAGAGGAAACAAAAAGGGCAAATAAATTAAAAGAGAACTCAAGGAGGAGAAAAAAATATAGTGGAAAAAATGCTTTGAAAACTTGCTAAGCCCTTTTTCCTCACAAATTATATAGGATAAGGAGATAAAACACTTTCAGTCCAGTATCTGCTTATATATACATAAAAGTGGAAAAAAGAACAAACAAAATCCCCCACAGATAACACAATACATAATGCTTTCCAAGAAAATCAAGCTCTGACAAGAAACGAGAAATGCTGAAGGAACTTTTATTAACTTTATAGCTATGTGGGTACATGAAGCAAGCATAAGCCATGAACTGTGAAACCACTTAGTATAAGCAAATGGCATGGCCAGGAGCAGTGCAGAGGAAGTGTTTGTATGTGTGTGTGTGTGTGTGTGTGTACACATTCGAGGGGGGCAGAGTGGCAAACCAGAACGTGTCAGAATAAGAATCTTATCATAAATTTTTTTTTTTCATGCAGAAGTCATCCTTTCTCCCAACACACAGAAGGAAGTATCAACCAAGGATTTTGAATCTCAGTTGACTCCTTTTCTCAAAGCTATTTTCTCCATTCATCCAAAGTGCTGGTCTGTAGCTCATTCTAATAGCTATGACAACATGACAATACATAAGAGTCCTTTAATATATGCACAAGCCTGTCCCACTTCTATTGAGGTAAGGTGAAGGATGTTGATGGAAGTGCTCTGAGAGTGGGAGATACTGAGGATGAGTCTGCACTCTCAGGCTTACTACAGTTGTGGGGTTTTGTTGTTGTTTGTTGTTGTTGTTGTGGTTTGTTTTTTTTTTAATCTGTGGAAAGAAGCAAAAGGCTTCAGGGACTTTCCAAGCTTCTAGTAGGCAGTTTTTCATTGATCCTTCCAATGGTGAATAAGCAGCAAATTTGTAACGATGATTGTAGTGATAGAATAAAAGATGATGGCTTTAAGCTGAAGGAGGGTAGATTTAGATTAGATATAAGCAAGAAATTCTTCACTGTGAGGCACTGGAACAGGTTGCCCAGAGAAGCTGTGGCTGCTCCCTCCTTGGAAGTGTTCGAGGCCAGGTTGGATGGGGCTTTGGGCAACCTGGTGTAGTGGAGGGTGTCCCTGCCCATGGCAGGGGGGTTGGAACTAGATGATCTTTAAGGTCCCTTCCAACCCAAACCTTTCTATGAGTGTAGGATTCTATGACTCCATGATCTGAAAAACTCCAGAATACAGCTGTGTCTTATTCAAGGGTTAGGGTGTGATGCTGATCTCTGCAATCCTGTCACAGTAGCCCAAATTTTACGTCACATCCCACTTATCCACCTTCCTCCCCTCTCCCCCCCCTTAGTCTTATCCAAATAATTATTCTCTGATTTTTTTCCATTTTGTAAACTTCACCTGACATTATTTCTTGGCCTGTTTCTTGCCCTATTATGTGCTGTGCTTGTGTTGCCTCCTTACAGTCTTATTTCCTCATCTGAGAAGCAGTGTCCTTTTAGGCATGTATTGAATCTTTAGTGTGGCCAGTCTGAAATGGAATTGAATACTTTCCTACTGAATATATAATAAATATAATTTTCTAAGGAAAATGTGGATGACAGCATTATGGGGAAACATGTCCAAACAGAGAACGTAAAGGAAATTCAATGACAAATTTAGCCACTGAGTGGTTTACAAGAATATCACAATGGAGATGATAACATCTTTTGTGAATGTTTGTAACGCTCCTTCTCAACCAGGTCTCCTCCCTCCATCTTCCAGACCTGTGAGTGACTTAAAGAGAGGAAGATTCTCTAACATTAGCAGAGAGGAAGATTCTCTAACATTAGCAGAGAGGTTTATTTAGCTAGAGGTAATTGATTTAACTTTCATAATAGAATTTCTTTTCACAGGCCCTAGCAGTGGATTAAGTGCTCGTAGTCCATTCACTGAGAGAATGAGAGATAGAGGAAGTGGGAAGAATAACGTTCTTCAATCCCTAGCTCACAGTGAAACAGAGTGAAGCTCTTTTCTGAAGGTCCAAGGCAGTCTTTTTTGTAACATACGGACAATTAAATCCTACCCTTTGGATGATTCTCTTTCTGCAAAAAAGTCAGGAAGATAGTTTTGTTTGTATTTGTGTTTTTTCCCTTCCCACTTTAATGCACACCTGGCCAGATAAATTGTTTCATTCTCTGTTTTTTTCCTCTAACACATGAAATTTTGGATACCTATGGAACCAGTGGATACCTGAACAGATTAAACAAATCTATGAATGCTAGTTTTTAGCTTTCTTCTGAAGAATCAAGTAGGGTTTTTAAACAGAAACCAGTATCTGGGCTTGTTTTAAGCAACTTCCCTTCATTGGAAGAGCAGCAGGTAACATTGCTATTTCTCTCCCACTTTCCACCCTACTTTCTGTCTGTAGATGGCAAAGATGACTTCTGTGAAGTCTACAGTAGTGAGTTAGATTTGTTAAAATGGTTTTGGGGAGACAGATGAATCAGTTCTGTTGTTCTTGTCAGACTCTAGGGCTGTGTAGACATTAGGTCTGTAATGTGGATTAAGAGTAACTTCAGAGAATAAATGTGATAATTTACAGCAAGAGGTGATGGCTCATTCAACCTTTCAATGAGCTACAGAAAGGCTCAGTGGACAAACTCCCTCTGCAAGATGAAGTGGTCAAGCATGTGGTTTGCTTGAAGTGGTGGAGACAGGAGTGAAATGTCTGGTTGGTCTTTCAGAGTATTTTGGGAGTTGAGACCTGCTGTCAAGGTGCAGCAGAAACGAGGAGGGCCATGTGGTTTTGCAATAAGCCTCCTGTCATGTGTCTCCCTAGAGATTCATTGTCTATTCCAATGTGATGCATCTTGCTCCTGGATGCTTTCTAGCCCTCCCTCAGGAGATAGCACCTAAGGAATTGTAGATCATCAGGAACTCAGCACATCACCAGGGAGCGCTGGGAGACAGCTGGATGGGACAAGCAGAGAACAGTGTCCAACAAAGAAGAACCTGTACCCTGCAGAGAGCCATGGATGGAGTGCAGACGGCAGCCATCCACAGATGAGAGTCGAATGAGAGATGTGGGGTTGGAGCTTTGTGCCTTCACCTTCTGCCTCACAGAAGGACACCCAAAAAGAGTGCAGGAATGGAACAGGATGGAGGGAAGATGACACTGATCACTCAGTGTCTGCTAATCAAGGGTGGCCCGTCTGCAGGGCTGGAACATGTCCAGAGGAGAGCAACAAAGCTGGTGAGGGGAGCACAAGTCTTACGAGGAGCGTCTGAGGGAACTGGGGTTGTTTAGTCTGGAGAAGAGGAGGCTGAGGGGAGACCTTATCACCCTCTACAACTACCTGAAAGGAGGTTGTAGTGAGGTGGGGGTCGGCCTCTTCTCCCTGGTAACAAGCGACAGGACCAGGGGGAATGGTCTAAAGTTGCGCCAAGGCAGGTTTAGGTTAGACATCAGGAAAAACTTCTTCACAGAAAGGGTTGTCAGGCACTGGAATGGGCTGCCCAGGGAGGTGGTTGAGTCCCCGTCCCTGGAGGTATTTAAAAGAAGGATAGATGAGGTGCTTAAGGACATGGTTTAGTGGTGGGATGGCAAGGTTAGGTTAGAGGTTGGACTTGATGATCTTAAAGGTCTTTTCCAACCTAGATGATTCTATGATTCTATGAAATATAAGTTGGAAGATGCTGCAGATCCCAGGGGGTGTGACTTGGAAGATGGGGCAGTCATTCCTTATCAGAAAAATCACTGCACAGAATCCTAGTCAAAGCACCTGCATGCATTCATATTACAGTAATTTATTTTATATCTAAATTACTTTTTCCCTATAATCTCAAAATAGTTTAAGGACGGACTCTGTCCTTTTTGTGTTTTGTTGCCTTTCTTAGTCAATGATCTGGATTCAAGCCAGAGTTCATGTTGGCAACACTCAGGAGTCTCAGTGAGACTCTTTCATTCTTTTTTTTCCTACTCTGCTGTCTGTTTGTCCCTCTTTCTCTAATTAAAATCCTGAAATGCACCATTCAGATAATTTTGGATGCCTTCCAGATCTTGAACTTTCCAATGCTCTATAGTGTATCGAGGGCTTCACATTTTGTAGGAAAATTGAAAGTGATCTGTCATCCAGTCCCTTCGAACTCATACTCATGATCCAGAAATAAAAGCATTGAATTCCAAGTCACTCAGTGCAAACATTGAAATAAATTTGGGCACTCAGTTACCTGTTAAGTATGTCTGCAAATGACATTAATCTACAGCTAAAAATATCATTTAATAAAGTGAAATAAATTAATTAAGTCAAAATTAAAAGAAAAGAACATTAAAAGAAAGACATTAATTTTTCCCATTTCCTTCACTAAAGCATTCTCCAAGCCTTTATCCTTCTTTTGCAGTATTGTCAGACAATACTATATTTTGTCAGACTTGACTGAAATTTGGACCTTCATATTAATAGAATAGAATGTTTCTCTCTAGGTTAATGGAGAGAAAAAGTTTAAGATTTACCTGCAAGTCAGAGGCAACAGCTCTCACAACTATTAGATTTAAAGGACCTAACTTCGATTAGCTCTTGCAACAGCAACTTTGAAGACTACCAGTGATGCTATCAGTGGGTGGCTAATAATGTAGAATGTTTTCATTTTTGTGAGCATTTGTTTGATGGCTATTGCAAGACTTTTTTCATCCTCTTTCTCTGGGATCTCATGCTATATTCCCCAGATTTTATTCTTTTGAGCAACCTTTAGTCTCTAACTTTGCCTGCTCTCAGGAGTACCACCTCTCTTGGCCATGGTTAGCCTCCACATCTTGGTTTGCCTCTGAGCATGATTTGCCTCCTTCTGAGTTGGCAGTTTGTAAATTTCAACCTTGAAACTGTTCTAGAAGTTTCTTCTCAGTAGTTGAAGTATTTTTCTAGGACAATGTCAATAACTTCACTAGCATATATTGCCTGTTTCTTTTATATGCTAAGCAGTAGGTAGTCAGGCAGTTTGATTGCTGAAGAGACCTTGAAGTGACATGACTTTCAAAAACTTCTGAGCACTAAACTTGTGAAATTAAGTATATTCTTTCTCTCCTCTCCTCTCAAGGGCTGGAGCACCTCTCCTGTGAAGACAGGCTGAGAGAGTTGGAGTTGTTCAGCCTGGAGAAGAGAAGGCTCCAGGGAGACCTTATTGCAGCCTTCCAGTACCTGAAGGCGCCTACAGGAAAGATGGAGAGGGACTGTTTACCAAGGGCATGTTACAAGGGGGGTTGGAACTGGATGATCTTTAAGGTGCCTTCCAAACCAAACCATTCTATGATTCTATGAAACTCATTTTAGATATAACTGAAATTGAATAATCTTTTTGTTATTTTTTTCTCATTAAAATTTTAGGGAGAAAATACTATGGTTTTTTTTTTTTAACACAGGGGAAATTCTGCTTTTACACGTACTTCCGAAATCCTCCTGAGCCAGTGTACTATTTTAAGTGGTATTCCTCATTGTATGCCGTACCCAGAAAGAACATGAAGTGATTTGGGTATGGTAAGATGTAAACTCCTCCCCATGTGAGAAGGCCCTGAACTGGCCAGAGCTTTGAAGCAGGTCTTCTTGTGTCTCTTCCCTGAAATAAGCACATCAGTATACCAAAAGAACTTTTTAAACTCTGAAGCTAGATTGTATGAAATCTCAATCTGCAGGAAACCCCACATGACTAGATAAGAAGGCATGTGACACTCTCCTCCTTTATTGTTCCCAGCAACAGCCTTTTTAAAGAACTGTATAAGAATGTTAATGACAAAGATTAACAACTGCATACCCTTTACAGCATGGCTTGTTTTCCCTTTTGTCCCATGGGAAGTCATACCCTTACTTCTTAAATGTGATTTGCTTCTCTGTTTAACTCTACAGATCATTTCCAAAACAAATTTCTTTATTGCTTCCTCTGATGTAGACAATAAAGCATTTGACATTTCATCTAGAAATTGTATATATAGTAGCAAGAACACATATGAATTCACCCAAATGTGCAGATTTCTACTAATGAGATTAGTCTGTGTTATATCATGAACACCAAATATACCATAATTGAATTATGGACAAATCTCTACACTGCTTGATTCCTAATGTAATTCAGTTCCAAAGAGAATGGATGCACAGAATTATGCCAAAAAGTAGTATCAATTTACTGTAAAGAGTTTGTGTGCTAAAGGCAACTATTTCCATTAATGACTAAATCTTTTATTCAGAAAGACAGCTTGGTTTCTGGAGTCCCCAGTGTTTTTCAGACAATCTAGGCTAACAGTTTCTGAATTTCTCACTGTTCATATGAGCTACCGTTTCCTGTAAGAGCTCAAGCATTATTGCCTTATATTTGTGTTTGATAATCCACCCTCCTCAAGCTTTGTATAAAGCTCCAGTTACTCCTGCTGATGTTTCCCTCGATTACTGTTTCAGACTGGTGCTAGGAAATAGTTTGCAATCAGGGTTTTCAAACAAGAGAAATCCCTGGGGAGCAGTGATCCTCAGAAAGGGTTTGCTGTTTCTGTTACCCAGAGTCTGTGCAGGTTCTCTGTCCCCTTACTCAGTTGCTGAATTCATAGTGACAGCTATGAATGCAAAGTCAGGCAGGCTATTCACAGCTGTGACATGCTTCGACTGTCTTGACTGTACACTATAAAAGCAAATATTTCTCTGTTGGATAAATCTCTATATTCAAAAAGGGTGTTATGAAGGTGATTTTTGTCAAAGAGTTCTTCCAGTGAGAGATTGAAAGGCAACAGCAATGCGGCACCCCTCTGGCCAACAGTAAGCATCCCAGGGAAATTCTGATTTCCTGCGGATCTTCCAAATTCCCAGTTTCCTTCTCTGCTTCATAAGAGCAAAAGGTTTAGGTAAGTGCTTGCAGTAGGATAACATCCTACTTGATATCCATAAAGGAAGAGCATTATAGAAATTCTTAACTATTTTTCTAGAGAGGTAAAGCTGCAGGGTCCAAATCCATATGTATTTCAGATGTCAGGCTCTGCACCTAATATTTTGTTCATGTTTAAACTGTACTTCTCTAACATACTATTATATCTAAGCATGCTATAGTATTGTTATTGTAAAATCCTAGCAGGGGAAGCCAGGAGGGAAGAAAGGGGGCAGGAATCTGTTTAAGAATAGATCGCCCTTGTGGCAAACAACGGTTTCGGGCACTTTTTAATACAGCGAAGATTTTCAGTTTTCTTTAAGAGTATGTACTTATTTATCTCACTTCTTTGTAAACTAACAGTAGCCTTGAAATTGTATCTGAAGCAAGTCATTTCACTTTAGGCATTTGGGACATAAAAAATCAGTGACAAGTTTTTCTTTAGAAGTGTAGGGGGAATTTTCTGTCTTAGTAGAAGAACAATCTTTGAGTTTTAGTGATAACAAAAAAAGGAAATATCTTTAAAAATATACATGCTGTTTTGAAATTAAGCAGGGAAAAAGCAGTCTTGTGGTAAGAATGACAAAATTTTACTAAAGTTACAAATTATTCCATAATTATAAATTTAAAATCTTACTTTTATAATGAGAAGATAATAGTGCATTGCCCATTCTCTCTCAGCCTAGTCCAAAACTTTAAGTAGGTATGACATTAAGGCAATATTTCTCATCAGTGTTTTTCATTTTGCTGGGGGAAAAAAATAATCATGATTTTTCTTAATTTTTTTCATTCAGATTTTCTTGAGTTGACCCATTGCTGTGTCTTCTGAAGATAAGATTTATTTTATCAGCTTGAGCTCTCCAGTGATTTAACAACAACTGCAGAGATTTGTGCTGTTATTGTAAGTGTGTGAACTATGAAAAAGCTTTCAGTCATAAAGTCAGACATAAGAATCTGTGTAGAAAAGTTGCAAAGAATCATCTTCGAATTTTAGCTACTTCGCCGCAAGCTTTGGAAAACTGTTAGTCTTTCTTTATTGAATATCGTTTACCTTTTTGAAGCAGTTGTTGATTTCCAGACCTTTGTGATCTGGGTTTATATTGGGATTCCTCACATTGCAGAGTGTGAAATGAGGCCTTGATGAATGGAGGCCGGAATGCCTAGTTGCTCCTTTGATTGCAGCTGCTGGTGCCACAGTTCCTCCAGCTCTAAATACCTCATTAGATGATACTTCTTACTCTTTGGGTTTAAGAACTTCTGCAGTGTCCATGAAATTTCACTTTATTCAAGTATTTCTTGCTGCAGGTTTAAAAGCTGAAAAATTATTTTGATACTTATTGGTACTTGAAACTACTTGTATTGACTATAATTGTAGTCAATGTAGGGAAAACGAAATACTGCTGTAGCTGTCCTTTCTGTTTAAACCTGACGTTAACAAAACTGCAGAAATGCCTTCAGATATAAAACAAATACAGAAAATGGAATTCAGCTCACCTGAATTTATCAGTTTGTGCTAGATATCTAAATTTAAAGCTGGTTGTTTAAAATCCTAGAAACAGAGATGGGTACCTCCAGAGAAGTCCTAATCAATAGGTTGGTTGGGGTTTGGTTGTGTTTTTTTTCCCCATAATTCATTACTAAAAATTAATATTCACCCTTTTTTTTTTTTTTAAACTTGAAAAATGTGGTATTTTCTGGACACCATTTATATTATTACCAGTATTTTAAGAAGGGACACATGGAATAGAAA
This sequence comes from Aramus guarauna, assembly GCA_013400195.1. NCBI lineage: Eukaryota > Metazoa > Chordata > Aves > Gruiformes > Aramidae > Aramus > Aramus guarauna. The sequence goes on from VXBL01006367.1 coordinate 149,322, forward strand.
ACAAAAACCTGCTTTGTATATAGCAGTGATTTACATTGGTATAAAGGCAAATAGTTATCGAATTCTCACTCTATAATACAAAATTTTGCAGTCTCAGCTAAAATTAAGTGAATACTAATAATGACAATGCTAGGTAGAAATGCATCTGGTTTTTTCTGTTAAAATATGCAGTTAGGAGGAGGATATATGATTTATTTAATAATATTTTCTAAGCCAAGCAACCTTTGAAGAAGTGAGGAACATTTCATAATCCACAATAACATCTAACTAAAACCTGTAGCTCGGTTACACAGCTATCATTTTGACTGAGATAAAATAAATTCTTTATTTTAGATTTAATTCTACTTCAGGTTTCTCTGAAAGCAGCACAGAGCAACATCAAAACCAAATCAAGTAATGGTTAAAAATATATGTACTTTCTCCATACCTACAAACTGAATGCACTAGTAATTTTAAAGGTGTTCCCCCCACAATGTTTTTAGTATCCCCGACTGTGAAGAAACTTTGCAGTAGGTCTACATATGGAAAGCTATTTACATATATTGCTAGACTCAGCCACATCTATGAGGGTGAGGAAACTGCAGTGCTAGATTTCCAGCTCTATCTTTAATAATGCTCCAGCACACAGTTCTGTTAGGGACAGCTGTAAGCTTGGCACAAGTAGTGAGGATGAAAACCTCATTTCACAAAAAGCCATGGCAAATATTCTGTAAACTTCACTAGGGAAAGACTTCACCTGTGGTTTTCAATACACTGTGACTCATACTTTCAGTGGAAAGCAATATCTGTACCTTAGTGAAATTTTGTCCCAGCTGAGAAACTATATAATCACACGACATTACACCTAGCTTTTCTAAAGGACAGTGCTTGCAAACTCTGACATCACTTTGTTGATTTTAATGACTTGCAAATTATAATGGCTTACATCCAGAAAGAGTTCCTGGAAGAGTTCTCTGAAATGCTGATGAGTACTACTCGTCTGAGTGGGCAAACTGAAAGTGTTCTGCTCTGCTCCCTCATGCACATGATCAATAACTGAAGACACTAGGTCTGAGATTTTAGTTCACTGGCAACACAGAAATTAATTCAAAAGCAGTCACCTGCTGGAAACTTTTGTATATAGATCCCAGTTCTGAGTTCAAGACTATTTAATGCAGTACATTAAATACATATTCAAAGCTTATTGATATGAGAAAGCCAAATTCACAAAACAGATTTCGCAATGTGGAGCTTCATTTTTTTCTTATTTCCAGTGGCAACGGTGGTGAAAAACTGACATAATATGCAGAAGTTGAGCAGAAAAAAAAAGAAAGTTTCAGTGAAGACAACAAAAAACTGATCAAAAAAACATGCTTCACAACAACTTACTACATTCTATCAAATATATAACACAAGTGAGAATAAGATAGGGTTTTTTTTGTAAAAAGGTCTGAAAAAAATCATATTCTCATTTGTCTTGAAATCAGAATTAAACCGTCATAGTAATATAAGCCGTTTTCAAGTGGACTAATTTTCATTGAGTAAATACATAATTTCATAACAGAGGAAACTACGCAGGCAAGACTGACTAACTGACTGACTGACAAGATGCTAATAAACGCACAGTTTAAACAAATTGTATGGAAAATAATGAAAACAGAGTAAACTTTCCGTAATTTTTAATAGTGATACATAGGGGAAAATTCAGAGATAAACGAGTTTTGGCTGTTGATGTTTTCCTTTCCACTTCAGTGGGAACTGCAGAATAATTTTCTCACTGAATTTCTCTCACCCGTGTCAAATTTAAGCAAATTCAGATTATTATCGTCGACATTTTCCAATATCCCATCCAGCTAAAGTGGCATAGTTAGCAAGTGATAACCAAAATGTCTGACTTCAATTGATGTTGTTACTGCTTCTTATACCATGAGCTACAGTAAGCATAATTAAACAGAAGTGTCAAATAAGAATAATTTACACTTACTAGGGAGAAGGTCTAGATAATAAGGAAAAACTGGGAGGGTTTTTCTCCTCCAACTCTCTACAATATGTTCCTTACACTGTGTGAGACAACCGTTGTTTCTCTTACTGGAGAACACCATGGAATCATCTAAATCAGGAAACTGGATTCTCCGTCAAATCAGAAAACATCCAAGGTGGAAAACTGAAGTCATAGACATCCTATGTATTTATTTAGTTTATGAGAACTTCAGAACTGGCTATCAGAAAACCAGCTGTGTTACCTAGTCGAATAGACGTCTAAATAAGTACATATTCACAGCAGGAAAGGTAGATTTATTTTTTTTTAGTAAGGGTTGCTCATGTGAATTTTAAGCTTGGGAATAACTTAATAAATGTTACAAAATTTTGAAATATTCCATTTCAAGGGAGAGAAATGCTTCTTCAGTAATGCTTCTATACAAAGCACAGCTTTTGAAACTAGTTTTACATTACTCCTAGTTCCAAATCAGTACACTTTGGACTTTCATGTTCATTCTGTGATAGATATTCTGACATAGGAATTGACTCACGTCTCCTTTGAAGTGGTTCACAGCCACGCAACTACTGTTACGATATAAGATGAGGGACAGAACATGCTATGCTTGGCCATATTAACTGGGAAGCTGCAGTGTAATCTGGTCCCCTTTCTGCACACACTCCATTGTAGCATCTTTGCTAATTACTGTTACTACTCTTTACACAGTAAGAAAATTAAAAACAGTCTGTCACGTAATATCTACTTGGCTAATGAACAACATGGAAATTTCATTAATAAGATACCTGTCTGAAATTTCTGCTTCTTTATGAACAATATACAGTAGATATTTCAAAGGGCAACAGGGAACCTGTGCACACACTTTGTATTGCCTAAGCTTTGCTTTGAGGTTTAACTGGATTATTTTACAGGCTAGAATATGCTAATCAGAGGGATGGACTGCGAAAACAAAAAAAAACAGGAGGGCACTGAGAGGAAAGAGATGATGAATGAGATGTGCCAGCAAGAATAAGTAATAGAGCACAGTATCTAAATAGGGGGAAATGGGTACAATGAAACTGAATTTCTGAAGAGAAAATATCACTTTAAAAACAAAATGGGTATTGGCAGTTAAAATTAAAGTTTCTGTCTGTCATGAAACCTGCACTATCAACATACATTCCCATAGTGTAAAGACTTGACAATGAATGAACTGTATTTTTTGCCAGCTTACTTGCAGACCTGTGAGTTGCTGATACTGACTATCTGAAATTGAGGTGCTACAGACGGCTGCATGCAGACAAAATACAGATGCCTTTGCACTGAAAAGTATACAATCTAAATAGCACCCCCTCAATAAAGAAAACATGGTCACACTCTTCCCGCATAATTTGCACAAAAAATTGTTCAGCCTTGTATATTTCTTGTGGAGCTTTTTCATTTCAAGATTGTATGCTACTAGAATGGACAGGTATGTGATATAATACAATCAAAGTAGCTGCAGAACTCTGTACACTTTCTTGATATTCTAGTAAGAAATACTTCCTGCTTGTTGAGATACAGATTTGCATGTCCCCCTAGCACGTGCTGAGCACAGATAGCTTAGAGTTGCTTAGTGACTCAGGTATTTCCCTTAACATTTTTGCCTAGACTTTTCTTTACTCATTGAAATGGTCAAAAGAATCAGTGGAGAAGGGAGAAACTCAGCTAGAGTGACCTCTAGACATTGTACTGCCATGTTGCACACCCCTAGAAAGTAAAAATCCAAACTCTTGTACATTTTATTTCAGAATAATCTTTCTAAATTTAAACTTCAAAGGATAACAAGAAAGTGTTGATTGTCAACACTTTTAATCTGATTTAGCTGTGAACTTGCAGTGAAAGAGAGATCTCAGCCCTTACCCTATATGTACATTCCTACCCCATCGTTGGCAGTTAATCTGGAGTTTATGAACCTATTGAGTGAACTGGATTAGAAAGGAGATCCAATCAAAATCTGTTACTTTCATTCTGTGAGTTAGTTTTCCATAGCATGATTTTGAAATGACCTTCATTGAACCAACTTACTCTTCTGTCGTAAAAAAGTTTAATGGAATGCAAGACAGAACATCCGTCGTATTTAACATGAAATCATTTCTGTGTCCTTATACTGTTTTAATTGAATTAAATTAAAAGGATCCTCTTGGGACTAGAGGACCCTGTCCCACATGTTTATAAAAATCTTTTAAATTATTTGTTTCACATTCTTCTAAGTGCACTTTTAAGTCACCTGATTGTGCCATGTTTTCTAATAGTAGATTCTCACCTGGCAGTGACTGACTCTACCCCATACTGCCTTCCTACACCTGCTATCAGGATTGCAAGCCAAAGTCTTCTCAAACTCACAGGTAGCTTTCCATTCACCACAGTGGAGTTTTGATAAAAGAACTGCCACAGAATTTGCTTTGCAGAGTGCTTTCTCTGCCTAGCGAGCATTGTGGGCAAACCTGAATGAAATTCTAAGGTTCAGCTTAGTTTGTCATAAAATCTCAAATCATAACAAAAAACTGTTGAGTATCACAGAAATCTTCTCCAATTTAAATTTCATCCAATTTTGTGCCCTTCATCCTCTTTTTATCTCCAGTCTGAAAGAGCTAAAAATTTTGTTTAGATGACTTTTTCCTATTCCCATGGGTTTTCTGATATCTTTCACTTTTGCAAGAAATATCAAAACAAATTTAAACAGTAAAAGTTGAAGTCAAACAAAACATTATTTTTCTTTCTCTAAAATAAATCTATTTATTTTCTCAATTTGAAAATTAAAAGCCAAAACATTTTCAGTTTCTTTTTTTTTTTTTTTTTCTGTTAGAAATTTCAAGGAGTCATACAGCTCGAGGCTTAAGTCACTTCCTGTGAAGCTTTTATGTTCATTAGGAGACATTAGTTCCCTACTGTATGTTAATCCTTCTTCTGTCACTTCTGTGAAAGAAGAATCTTTCATCTTCAATCTTCCTAGGACAGTATGCTAATCTGTCTATCATTAGCCCTATATATCACATCCTATATGCTTGCAAATGCATTTCTGAGCTAGCTAAAGCTGTAGTTAAGATATATGCATTCAGTTAACAGAGGAAAGGCTTTCTTCTCAAAATACAGACTTCTTTTTTTTTTTTTTTTCAGTTGGAGCTTTTTTGACCTATTTTACTTTACTTTGAAGTTTTTTCATTGTTAACAGGGAAGTAAGTTTAAAAGGTATATGCATTTATTTCATTTTAGATAAATGTTTAAAAGCATTGATGTGTTTGGATGTTCAGCTACCTTGATGACTAGCTGCTTTAAAAATGCTAAAATGAATCAGCAGACTTTGTTGGCAGACTTCCAGTAGTATCTTTATGCAGCTGGGCCATAAGTTAAGCAAAAATACACACTTGATAGCAGACTTTGGCTTACCCAGTCCAATGCACCTCCTCAGTTGTTTTGGAGAAAGAAAAATCTGAATAACTTCAAGTCAAGAGACTGGACATTAGCAGAAGAAGAGAGCTTGCAAACTATAAGAGAAGCAGACAGCAGAAGATGCAGGTAATAGAATTCTGGGAGCAAATCACAGAGAACAGGATCATCAGATCTATTTGCATTAGTCAAGAGACTGCAAGAGTAGCTGAAAAATTGTTGAAAGAAGAGGGGATAGGACATCTAATAGTAGTATTTCAAAACTCAAAGGAAGAGTGAAGTGAGTTGTTTGGGTTTTGGGGTTTTTTTTGTTGTTTATTCGTTTTGGCAGGTGAAAGAGGAGGCAGGCAAAAGGTTCATTGTTATTATAAGGCTTTTCATCAATCTCTTGACATCATGCCTTCAACATTTTGATATTTTCATCAGAATTTTGAAAAGTCTGCAATTATCACTTTCCATTAGGAGGGGAAATTTAATAATTCTGGATGTTAGAAGTCTTGACTGAGTTCCAGTTCATAAGCACAATATACTAAAAAATTATTCAACCCATAAAAAAAGAAATCAATTTATAGAGGATGCCTACCTCTACTGGTCATTCCATTAAATCCATCCAGCTACAGTTCCTTGTCTAGTGGGTGTTCTGGAGTGTTTTATTACATTGGTTTCAGAGTGGTGATGTGATTTTAAAATAACACTGTTTAAACACTGTATTTCTCTGCCCACGCTGCCACCCCTACCTTCCCTGGAAGAAAAAAAAAAAAAAAATCAGAAAAAAATCTGTAGGAGGGAAAATTTCCTCAGAAACTCAACCAGGGTGGCAACTCTACTCTTATGCAGCATAGATATATGTTAGCTTCAAGGTAGGTTGCTCATTTAAATTAAGTAACTTCCCTCAACTGCCACTCTGATGTTAATGTCTTTTTCCCCTGTCCACCTCTTTTACCTTTTCTCAGAAGATATATATTTTTCTGAAAAATTCACAAAATTTTTCAGATCTAGCTGGCAAGCAAAACCTCCAATTGTCTTGTAAAGTTTAGATGGAAGGACATATTATTCCCTCAGCTTCAACAAAAATGAATGTAATGAGATGGGGTGAGGAAAAAAGCTTTTTTTTTTCTAATCAGCTTAGCTATGGAATATTTTTAAGGCAACCAAGTGCCAATATGAGAAGCAAGGGATGACTTGTGTGGTTAATTTAAATTTCAAAATAGGCAGAAATCTCCAGGACATAATCAGTGATTTTTGTCCCTATAGAAAGGTCTGAACTACTGCCCTCCTCTTCTGTGTCTCATGGCTGTATCTATGCCATTTCTTTTTGCAGAAATGAGTCTCTGAAATGATCTTTCCAAGGACTTTAGGCCAAGTTCATTCTTTGTGTCATATTCTGCTCAGTGGCAGTTCTTCAGCTGAAATATGGGTTGGACTGGGTGCTCTGTTTTTAATAAACATGTTTGTGGCATAGTTTGTAAAGTGATTTACTGCCTGAGATGATTGCTATAATGTGTGATTTGTTCACTAATGACTCAGTTGTGTTATCTCTGCTTAGTCTTATGAAGGAGTAAAGCTCAATCCCCTGAAGGTACATCATGGTTCAACCCCAGCTAGTAACTAAGCACCATGAAGCCACTTGCTCACTCATCCTTCCCCCAAGAGGATGGGGAGAAGAATGGAAAAAAAACTCATGGGTTGAGAGAATAATAATAATATTAAGAACAGTTATAACAACAGCGACAACAACAATAATAATAATAACAATAACAACAACAATAATATTAATAATGAGAAGTGATGCACAAATGCAATTGCTCACCAAATACAGAAGGGAGAAAAAAAGAAAAAAAACCAACTTGATGCCCAGTCTGTTACCAAGCAGTGATCCCACCCCCCACCTAGCCTCCCCAGCTACATATGGAGCATGATGTCCTATGTTAGGGACTATCCCTCTGGCCAGTCTGGGCCAGCTGTCCTGGCTGTGCTCTCCCAGCTTCTTGTGCGCCTGGCAGGGTGTGGGAAGCTGAAAAATCCATAACTTAGTGTAGAAACTACAACTACCCAGCAACAACTAAAATCATCAGTGTGTTATCAGCATTATTTTCATACTAAATCCAAACCACAGCACTATATCAGCTACTAGAAAGAAATTTAACTCTATCTCAGATGAAACCAGAACAGTATCCACCCCTTATTCCATGCCATCTACATCATGCCCAGGTCCTATTCTTCCCAATACATTCCAATTAATCACCATCACTTTCCTGTGTTTTGATATGTACACACACATATCATTCCCTTAGCCCATGGGCCATCCCTCTAAAATGTCCATTGGGTTCATTTAGTCCATGACTTTTGGGCTCCATCTGTCATAACGGTCTCTGAGGGAAAGGGAGATGGTGTGTGCTGTTGGATCATTGCACATCGTATCAGATCTTGTACCTAATGTATCTGGCGCAGTCCGAGCTCACAGTCTGCAGGCTGAAGACATCAGTCTCAAGGAACTTGCTGGGTGCTCATTGCTGAAGCCAGTCCTGATTTCATCACCTCTGCACCTTGATGGATTTCATCAAAGTTCATTCTACATTAGTTTGGGTGATTCTTACTGTAATACCAGCATATAGGAATAATAGTAGTGATGATGTGCAGTATTATGTAGCAATTAACATAATACAATTTAATTTATTGTCTATTCTCATCCAAAATCAAATCCCCTTGATATACACATCAGTCTTGCCCATCCAGTCAGTATAGAGTTAGAGCACTGGCCGCTTTTCTTGTTCAGAAATATTTAAAGCCAGCTGGATCGCTTTCACCTCTGCAAACAGACATGATTCACCACCTCCTTCAGAAACTTCTGCGACCAGTCATATAGGACTCCATATAGCAGCCTTCCACCTCCAATGCTTTCCCACGATGCAACAGGACCCATCAGTGAACAGGGCATATGGCTTCTCATTTTCTGTTTATTATACAGTGGGGCCTCTTCAGCATGCGTCACCTCCTCTTCTGGCAACATTCTGAAATCTTTGCCTTCTGGCCAGTCCATGATCACATCCAAGATTCCTGGGTGACTGGGGTTTCCTATTTGAGCCCGCTGTGTCATCAGTGCGACCCACTTACTCCACGCAGCATCAGTTGCATGGTGTGTAGAGGGCACCCTCCCTTTGAACACCCAGCCCAGCACCGGCAGTCGGGGTGCCGGGAGGAGCTGTGCTTCAGTGCCAATCACTTCCAAAGTGGCTCAAAACCCTTCATATGCTGCCAATATCTCCTTTTCAGTTGTAGCATAGTGGGCCGTGGATCCCCTGACTCCAAAACCCCAGGGGTCGGCCTCGAGTCTCCCCTGGTGCTTTCTGCCAGAGACTCCAGGTAGGGCCATTCTCCCCAGCTGCAGTGTAGAGCACGTTCTTTACATCCAGTCCTGCCTGGATTGGACCAAGGGCTACTGCATGAACTATTGCTTGTTTAAGTTGTTCAAAGGCTTGTTGTTGCTCAGGGCCCCATTTGAAATCATTCTTCTTATGGGTCACTTGACAGAGAGGGCTTACAATCAGACTGTATTTTGGAACATGCATCCTCCAAAACCCCACAATGCCTAAGAAAGCTTCTGTTTCCTTTTCCATTTTTTATGGTGGAGACATAGCTGTTATTTTGTTGATCACATCCATTGGGATCTGGCAGTGTCCATCTTGCCATTTTATTCCTAAAATCTGAGAAGCAGTTAGAGATCTGATAGAATTACATGAGTGTAAGGGAGCTCTTCCCAATGCTATTTTAGGAGATGAGACTCAGTGAAGATCTGGTCCCTTTTTGAAAGCAGAGCTGGTAGAACACCAATGGGTGGGTCTGGCACACACCAGGATGTTTGAAGCAATCATTGATCCATAGTATTTTATAAACCTTTGGGTGGCAAACAGCATGGTCTTACAAAAACACAGATCCACTGCTGGTGTCCTTGAAGTCAATAGGGATTTTTATATGGACTTCATCTAGGCCAAGATTACACCAGTGTTAGTTTGTGTTTGGGTGTTCCTTGAAGTGAAAAAAAAAAAAAAAAAAAGTGTTGTTTCTTAAGTGCTTTGTGCTTTCTCCAATAAGAAAAAGTAACACGCTGAAAAGAATTGCAGCTCTTATGGCATAAATGAGAAGCAAGCAAGAATGAACAAAAAAAGGAACTTCAATTTTCAGTGTCCTTGTCTTTTCTGAGAAGCAAAACTGTCTTCATATACAGTGCTGTCCTTGCTCACTGCAGATAGCCCTTGTTAGCTTTTGTAGCTGGATGTCTTAGAACTTCTTCATGGTGTACTTCATTTCATGTACTTTGTCAGCAAAGCAAGAAATTTTGTTCAAGCTTAGAATACTAGACATAAACATATTTTATAATTAATTTATATACTAACAGTCTGAATATGAGTGACATTTAGAGATCTAATGTGTATAATACTTTGCTTTGGGTGGTAATCCATCACTTCTCTCTTCTGTTTCTTTTGTCCTATTTTCCCCTTGAAAATGATTGCTGGAGTCTCATCACTCAGAAGCAAAGAATTTTTCAGCATTCTTACTGTCTTGCAAAAACACTTTTTCTTTGAAAAGCTTTGTATTCTGTGCAGTAAAGAGTGTAATTCTTCTAAGTTTTCAGATGTGATTTCCCTACCTCAAAGAATATCTTTATATGTTATTTCATGCCTTTATCTTTTTTTCTTTCTGCTTTTAATTATCTTGTCTTTAGAGTCCTGCAATTCCTTCTCATATTTTCTTTAAAATAATATCTATCTTAATAGCATAGTATAAATAGGTGTCTGTAGTACAAAAAACACCACTAATTTGTAATAGAACTATTAACAGCATCATAAAAAGCCTCTTGGAAGAATGAACTTTCTGCATTGTTTCAGAAGACTTTATTAGTAATTCTCTAGTATGTGGAATTGGGCTTTATATTCTTTAACTAGAAAGCATTATTTTAATAAGATTAAAAAGTAGTTACTTACATGTCTGTCATATGAACTTTCCCACTGCACATACAGTATGTTGCCCTCTCTTAGATTCCAAAGTAATGTTCAAACTTTATACATGTAACTCCAATATTTACTCTCAACTCAAAAATTATTTGAATTGAGCATTAATTAATAGAATGTCTTTTCCCAGAGTCAGGGAGAGAGCAACAAAGGATTTCACTCACGTCCATTCAACTTCCTCTCCTCCACATTGGGAGAACAAGAATGGGAGTTTGTGTTGACAATGAGAGCTGACAATCAGGGGACTGACAAGTCCATACTGACCTTAACAGTTCTCACTGGATACTACTGTCTGTAAGGCACTCTTAAGTGGTGTAAGAAGCCCTACAGGTACAGGACTGGAACACAAGATAAGTGTTTTCTACAAGATAACGTTAGAGCATTGCACGTCATCTGTGTGATCCTTCACACAGTCAGTCACTTAGATGCTGCTTCTTTTCATCTGTTTCAATTCTCTTTCCCAATGACTGAAGTGGCAAGCCAAATGGACATTCACTGGCTGTGGTTCAACACTGGTAACACAGAAATGAGTCCTAAAAGGATGTATGGAAAAGAATATGTGGATATATATTACGGATTTTGATAAACAACAAAGCAATTTCTCCTTTCCACTTCTTGAGTCCAAAGATTCTGAACAGGTGCATTATGTTATGTTTACTACACAAAAGTGTTTAAATAATTTGTATTTCATTTTGTAATGCAAGTGAGTTATTCTGTTGAGATTTGTTTAAATATAAATAAAAATACGTTGTGATATTTCTCCTCCTCCCCCCCCTTTTATAATAAAAGTGGTAATCAAACCTGGGGCAACTTAGCAGCAATTAAAACTTACCTTCCTGAGACAAATCTAAATGCACATGAAAATTAGGTGTGGCCCTTAGGTTATGACAGTTTAACAGTACAGCCCATTATTGTGCTTAAGGGTGGCCTATTTACAACACTCATTATTTGTCTCTTCTAACATGACATCGTGTTTATCTAACTTACTCTTTCTCTGCCGCATGGTTCCATGGATTCTCATGCTGATTTCATTTTCTAGCCTACCACAACTAATCTCTTAGTTGCTCCAGACCAATTTTCCGTAAATTTTCATGGTACTGTGTATTCATTCCCCACAGATACTGGAGATCATTAACAGGTTTGCTGATGACTGAATTCTGAATAGTGGGTATAGCAAGTGTTCAAATGGAGTGACACTGTAATGCACTACCACACTGCATACCAGTATGTCCATGCACTTAAGTATTTTATCTTATCATTGCTGTTTGCATATATATTTACTGAAATCATGTATGCTGTTTATACAGTGTGTAACTTGTAAATGAGCTACAAGCATTTCTTCATTGTATGTTAACCTTAAAAGTTTTGACTGACCTGCCTAAACAGACTGTGAGAACTCTGAGGGTCAGTTTTCCCTCCCTGTCATACAGGATTCAAAGTACTTCCCCACTACACACATATATCTTCCTAATGAGTCCAGAATTACCTCAGAAGAGATTTAGTCCCAAGGTCACTAAACTTTATTTATACTGCCACTTGTGTCTAGGAACACTACTGCAGTTCTTAAAAATAAGTTAAATTTATTTTCAGTACTCAACTGGGATACCAGCAGTAGCAACTGATGTAACCATCTGTACATCTCAGGGTCACTTTTTTGGGGCTTCTTTTTGCTGTGTACTGAAAGATTCTGAAGACTGCCATATAAAACTTCAAAGTATAAAGCTGCCATTTATCATGTATCATGTACAAATGATAGCTAGCATTAACAAGCCACTAGGCTAAGCACAAATAAACTTATCGCCATAAGACATCCAATGTCATTGCTAGCAGGCAGTAGTTAATCTAATAGGAAAGGGTTGGCATCTGCTGCTCCCTGAAATGGAACTTCAGAGTTGTGGAGTTGTCTTATACTACTGTTTTTTTCCCTGTAGCTTTTTGTGCCATTCCATACTATTTTGGGTTGTGCTTTTTCTCTCTTGAATCTTTGTGTTGACACCTAGTTCTCACTCAACAGTCTTATTTCTGTCTACCATATATTTCATGGTGCTACTCAGATGTACTTTCTCATAATTTCTCTTGTCACAAAACAGTTGCCTCTGAAGCCTTAGCCATGGTTACGCAGTTGTGCTATGCTAAAGCTAGGCCTTGGGTCAAGACAGCTAAACCGCAACATAAACAACAAGGTTACATTAACCCCAACTATTAGGAACTCATCTGACTAGCTGTACGAATCCTTTCTCCAGGGTTACCCATCTCCGGTAGCAGCACCTATGTGTTGCAGTCTTTCCCTAGAGCAGGGCATGGCGGAATAATTTTTGTCCACCTAACTTTCAGCAGGTTTTTTTCTGTTTGGACCACTATATCCATGGCACAATGCATGACTGAATCCTCTGAAGCAACCCAAAGTAACTTTTCAATATTCCTGAGAATCATTATCCCCCTTGATTTGTTTTCTTTCTGACTACACAATTTTTAATAACATTGGATCCTCTTAACAGAAATATGTCTTTTGGGCTCAAATATGCTCTTCTGTTAAGGGCAAGCACAATTTATGGAAACACTGATTTTCATAGAATCATAGAATGGTTTGGGTTGGAAGGAACCTCAAAGATCATCTAGTTCCAACCCCCCTGCCATGGGCAGGGACACTGATAACACACTGATGTTTTATTTCTGCTGAACAGTGCATACACATTGTTAAGGCCTTTTGCATTTCTGACTCTGGCCTGCTGTGAGTAGGCTGGGAGTGCATGAGACGTTGGGAGAGGACACAGCCAGGACATCTGACCCCAATTGTCTTTTCCATAATGTCCTAGTTCTGGCTAGGGTAGAGTTAATTTTCACAAGGAACCAGGACAGGTGAGCCAGGCTGGCCTGGGCTATTCCATACCATGTGACATCATGCTCCCCATAAAAGGGGGCCAGTCAGGGAGGGGTGGGTTTGACGTGGCTTAGGATGGTCTGAGTGTCTGGTCAGTTGGTCGTGGGATCAGGAAATTGCTTTCTGTTATCATCCATTGTGAATCTCTATTATCAGTACTGTTGTTGTTGTTTCCCTCTCCCTTGCCGTCCCGGTAACCTGCCCTTACCACAACCCACGGGGCTTTGCCTTTGTCTTTCCATTCTCCTCCCCATCCCGTCGGGGAGGGGTGAGCGAAGTGCTGCCTGGTGCTCAGCTGCGGCTGGGGCTCAACCATGAAAGTCCTTTTCTTCAAAAAGGTATGCAATAGCCCCCCGGCCAGCTTGGCTCACCTGTCCTGGCTCCTTGTGAAAATTAACTCTATCCTAGCCAGAACCAGGACACATATGACATCATGCTCAGCAACAAAAGCTGGGGGGGTTAGGTTGCTGGGGCTTCTGGGGCTCAGGGACAGGCTGAGCATTGGTTAGCTGGTGATGAGCAATTGTTTTGGGGTTGGTTTTTTGCATCACTTGTTTTTCCTCGTTTTGGTGTTGGGTTTTTCTTTTTGGTTTGGTTTGGGTGTGGGGTTGTTTTTTTTTTTTTTTGGGGGGGGGGTTTTACTTATTGAACTGTCTTTATCTCAACCCATATGTTTTTTCACTTTTACCCTTCTGATTCTCTTCCATCTCACTGAGAGGGAGTGAGTGAGCACTTGTGTGGTGCTTAGCTGCCTACCAGGGTTAAACCACAAGCACTCTTTGCAAATTTTTAAGTACTGAAGAAACACTAAAGAGTTTGTTTCACATGGTATCTTCAAGTAGCTGAATGTAGTGTTTTAGTAATTAACTGTTTTTTAAGTGCTATTAGCTGATGCTTCAGTGTTATAGTGCCTTCCAGTATCATGACAGATAATGTGTTTGTAAAACAAATATTGTAGCTGTTGACTTCAGAGCTACCAGAAATCAAATGGGTAGTGATATTCTTTTTATATTCTAATAAAACAACAATGTACATCTTTAATTGCATTAGTCAGACTTGCAACCACATGAAACCATATGTCTACTCTTTTTACATTAGTGCTTTTCTAACTTCATATGACTTCCAAAACTAACACTTTCACAGTATCAAATGGTAAGTTATTTTAGATGTATCTCCACAAATGTTTTTTCAAAGAATTGGGTTTCGTTCCAAACCTGAATGAATTTTTTACTTTGGAATACCATCAACCAGAGAAACTCAGATCCTAAGCACTGCCAGGATCATCTTTGTCTTCTACTGTCTAATTATTTATGTCTCAATTATCTGCAAATTCTCCTGACTAAATAATTTATCTTCCTCTGTAGTCTTATCCAATTGGATGAGCAAAGGATACACATTTGTGTCTGGGCCTCTAAAGATTATTTTCTGAGGATATTCAGTAGTCCACATGTCACTTGCTGTACTATCCTTATTCCACCTGTTGTTTTCTCTTTTTACACTGCTATGTCTGAACTGTACATCCTTATTCCACAATGGCTGGTCTTGCAACTTCGTGCCCTATACAAAATACTTTCCCAGGAAATTGATGTTTTCCTGAAATCCACAAGTTGATTGGGCCAGTCTTCTTTTCTTATGATTTTATGGGAGTCATGGCTGAAAAGTAGACAATTTCATTGAAGGTCATGAATGATGTTAAGTCTTGTAATTAAGGAGTATATATTGGCATCTGTAGGAAGGCATTTCAGGTCACCAAGTCCTCATAAAGATCATAAGATAATTTATGTTGGAAGACACGTGTGGATGTTGTATAGTTGAACACCTTGCATAAAGAGTACTAAATTCAAACTTAGATGTTGTTTCTCAGGGCCTTGTCCAGATGAATTTTGAAAATCTCTAGGGCTAAAGGTTCCACACACTTTCTGGGCTCCTTTTCCAGTGCTTCTCATTGTAAAATCTTCTTTCCTCATGTCCAGTTGGAATTTCCCCCTTCATAACTTCTCACCTTTTGAACTCTTTTCCTTTTGCTCTGTGGATCTGAGAAGAGTCTCGCTCCACCTCTACAGCCCTCCCTTTGGGTAGTGAAAAGCTATGAGATATCCATAGCCTTCTGTTTTCCAAGCTACACAAATATAGTTCCCATAGATGTTTCTCTTACGTCACATACTCCAATCCTCTGACCATACTGGCAGCACTCTGCTGAGCCCACTCCAATTTTTGAACATTTTTCTTCTACTACACATGCAAAGCTAGAAACAATACTCTTAAGTGTAGATTCATGAGTGCTAAATGAAAGGAAGAAATGACAGTCCTAATAAACTGCTGTAAAAGACGATAAGAAGTACTTCTATAAATGTATTTACAATTAGAGGACTAAGGCAAATCTATATCCTTAATTGGATATGGGGGGGAAACATAGTGACAAAGGATGAGGAAATTCAGAGACATAGTTCAAGCAGCCAGGGATCACATCAGGAAAGCTAAAGTCCTGATAGAATTAAATCTGGCCAGAGATGTCAAGGGCAACAAGAAAAGCTTCTATAGGTATGCCAGTGGTAAAAGGAAGATGGGGGAAAATGTGGGACCTCTCTGGAAGGAAACAAGAGACCTGGTTACCTGAGATATGGAGAAGGCTGAGGTACCCAAAACCTGTTTTTCCGCAGTCTTCACTGGCAAGTGCTCTAGCCACACTGCCCCAGTCACAAAAGGCAAAGGCAAGGACTGGGAGAATGAAGAACAACCCACTGAAGGAGATCAGGTTCGAGAATATCTAAGGAACCTGAAGGTGCACAAGTCCATGGGACCTGGTGACACGCATCTGTGGGTCCCAAGGAAACTGGCAGATTAAGTTTCTAAGCCATCGATCCTATCTGAGAAGTCGTGGCAGTCTAGTGAAGTCCCCACTAACTGGAAAAGGGGAAACATAACCCCCATTTTTAAAAAGGGAAGAAAAGAAGATCCAGGGAACTACAGGCCAGTCAGTTTCACTTCTGTGTCCAGCAAGATCATGGAGCAGATCCTCCTGGAAACTATGCTCAGGCACATGGAGGAAAATAAGGAGGTGATTGGTGACAGCCAACATGGCTTCGCTAAAGGTGAATCATGTCTGATAAATTTGGTGGCTCTCTATGATGGGGTTACAGCATTGGTGGATAAGGGAAGAGTGACAGACATCATCTACCTGGACTTGTGCAAAGCATTTGACACTGTCCCACATGATATCCTTGTCTCTAAACTGGAGAGGCATGGACTCAGTGGATAAGGAATTGGCTGGAAAGTTGCACTCAGAGTTGCGGTCAATGGCTCAATGTCCAGGTGGAGACCAGTGTTGAGTGGGGGTCGGTATTGGGACCAGCACTGTTTAACATCTTTGTCAGTGACATGGACAGAGGGATCGAGTGCACCCTCACCAAATTTGGTGATGATGCCAGGCTGTGTGGTACGGTGAACAGTCTGGAGGGAAGGGATGCCATCCAGAGGCACCTTGACAGGCTTGAGAGGTGGGCCCATGTGAACCTCATGAAGTTCAACAAGGCCAAGTGCAAGGTCCTGCATATGGGTTGGGGCAATCCCAAGCACAGCTACAGCCTGGGTGGAGAATGGATTGAGAGCAGCCCTGAGGAGAAGAACTTGGGGGTGCTGGTTGATGAAAAGTTCAACATGAGCTGGCAATGTGTGCTTGCAGCCCAGAAAGTGAACTGTATCTTGGGCTGCATCAAAAGAAGTGTGACCAGCAAGTCAAGGGAAGTGATTCTCACCCTCTACTCTGCTCTTGTGAAATCCCTCCTGGACTATTGCATCCAGGTCTGTGGCCCCCAACATAGGAAGGACATGGAACTGTTGAAGCAAGTCCAGAGGAGGGCCATGAAGATGATCGAGGGCTGGAGCATCTCTCCTATGAGGACAGGCTGAGGGAGTTGGGGTTGTTCAGCCTGGAGAAGAGAAGGCTCCGGGGAGACCTTATATCAGCCTTCCAGTACCTGGAGGGGGCCTACAGGAAAGAAGGCTGGAGAGGGACTGGTTACAAGGGCATGTAGTGATAGAAGAAGGGGTAATGGCTTTAAACCAAAAGAAGGTAGATTTAGATTAGATATTAGGAAGAAATTCCTTACTGTGAGTGTGGTGAGGCACTGGAACGGGTTTCCCAGAGAGGTTGTGGAAGTGTTCAAGGTCAGGCTGGATGGGACTTTGGGCAACCTGGTGTAGCAGAAGATGTCCCTGCCCATGGCAGGGGGGTTGGAACTAGATGATCTTTGAGGTACCTTCCAACCCAAACCATTCCATGATTCTATGATCTTAGGAGGGGACATAAGACACCTTACCCAAACTGACCAAAGAGATATTCCATACTATATGACATCTGCTCAGCAATAAAAGCTAAGAGAAGGGGAGGTGGGCAGGGGCGGCATTTGTTATTTATGACATTTATCTTCTGGAGCAACTACTATGTGTACTGAAGCCCAGCTTCGCAGGAAGAAGCTGGACATTGCCTGCTGGTGGGAAGTAGAGAATAAGTCTTTTGTTTTCCTTTGCTTCCGTACATGACCTTTGATTCTATTAAACTGCCTTTATCTTGACCTACGAGGCTTTTTCCATCTTATTGTCTGTCCTCCCTGTCCTGCTGAGGAGGGGAGTGGTAGGGCAGCTTGGTGGGCACTTGCCATTCAGCCAAGGTGAACCCACCATATTAAGCTACTATGAAAAAAATTTACTCTAGCCCAGCCAAAACCACTACAGTACTCTAACTTATAAAAACTTTAGAAACAAAGCATTTATTGCAATAATAATCAGATCATACATGGAGCAAAACATCTGAGAAGTCTTTTTTCCTTTGTGTGATTAACTTGTGAACATCCCTTTTTCTTGTGTTTAAGCCCATCTTCATAATTCAGCCATCAGTCTTCATTATTAGACCTGATCTTACAAACATTTCTGTATATTCTTAACTCTTTCATGCATGGCAAACAGTTGCTATTGACATCAGCAAAGTTAAGCCATGCACAATATTTCATAGCTATTCAGAGCTAATGTTACTGTAGTAAAGACTCATGTGATGCACAATGCTCTTAGCTCTACGTTATGTTCCTTTTAGGAGAGCATGCAGGTGTGCTGGTGCCTTTTGGAGGGAAGAGAGCTTGTCAGAGAGGAAGGTCCTGAAGAGGATCCAGGAGCCAGCAGCCCACCCTGCCCCTGGTCTATCATGGCCAACTTAGCTGCAAGTTTATAATAATTCTTTGTTTGTTTGTCTGGCTTTGTTCTGATTGATCTAGTCAATTGGACTGTCTCTGTGTAAAAAGCTAAATGTTCTTTCCAATCTAATAAAATATGGTGAAGTTTTTTGTTGTTTTTTAACTTTAAGGACATTTTAGTTTTTGAGGAACTTGCTCCAGAGAAAAAGTCTGAGGCATGGCCATCTCAAAGTGCTGGCTGTTTCATGGTCCAAGCACAGCCTGGAGGAACAGTTTCAGAGTTCAGTTGGATACTTTATTTGTTCTACTGGTGCAATAATAAGAACAGTTGCTGTCTCTTCTCCTAAACAGCTGTTATTTTTCTTCAGATCCTGACAGACTTTACTAGCTCTTCTAGAAAAACATTAAGAGACACGGCTCTGTTTTTGTTTCGTCCTGATTTTTTATATTGCTGAAAGTGATTACAGCAATTTGAAGGCTCTTTGGGCTGCTAGCCCATTCTGCCCTTGACTCAATTAATATATAATCTTCTTTTTAAAGAAAACAACTTTTTTTGCTGCTTACTCTTTCCTAAAGGGTCAAGAGTCCTGAGTGCGTAGCATGGACAGCATGCATACTGTAATGAGAAACAGTATCTATTTGACATTTTATGGTACTTGGCTTTTGTTTGTCTTGTAAATCTGTGCTTTGAAAAGTAAGCCTAAAATATTCTAGCTATTTTATACAGGCTTTGTATTACCTGTTCTTGCTTTGTCTGGATTATTCCGACTCATTAGCCCAAATAAAATCCATCTATACTCCATGTTATTTTATTTACTGAGGTGAGAAGGAGCTGTGGAAATCACCTAGAGATTTTTACTTAATAGAGAAATTGGAAGTGTCACTTAGGGTCTTAGCCTTGAGTTTCCAGCAGATCTATGATTTTTACTATGATAGATCAGATCTGAGGTAGAGTGATTTTTTTTTTTTTTTTTNTTTTTAATTAGAGCTGACAATACTTTGTCACAATAAAAAGAAGAAAGGGTCTTACAAGGTCCTGTACAGCCTGTTCCTTGTAGAAGAGATAACTGAATTTTTAGAGGTAGAGTAAAAGTTCGTATCCATTTTCTGGATGCATTAGTTTCTTCCAAGATGTATACAGCTTTAGCAGTGGGCAGTTGTGTGCTACCTTCCCTGTTGTTATAGAAAGCTTTATCTTAAATGATCTTTTTTTCTTGCTAGTCTTTCAGTCTTATATGTTGATTTTGAGTCAACAAAGGCCATAAGTTTGTAAATGGCTGTCACTGACTTGTGAAGAACTAAGCAGAATTTTCAGAAAGGAGTCTGAGCACTTGATTAAATGTCCTCCTAAACTGAAAGATAAATGCTTCTAAAATTAAAATGACCTGCCAGGCAGAGTGGAAGGGAAAGCAGGTGGAAAGAACTGCTAGCTTTCGGACAACACTGGAGCTGGAAAACCACTCCTTCATAACCATGTCATGCTCTGTAACTTACAGCTTTTGGGAGTTTGTTGTTAATTTACATTTCTGAAAGATATGTCTGATTGTAAAGCCAACTCTTATTCCTTCCCTAGGGCTAGGCATGAGCATGCTGTATTAATTCACTGTTCTGTCTTCTAACATTGAAAATAAAATGTTAGAAAAAATAAAAAATGTACAATTTAGAGATTTCCAAGTAACCCTGTCTTTTGAAAGGATATGAAAAAATCATTAACTGTAGTCAAGGTTATAGTGGTAAAAGACTATGCTGGGTAATAGAGGTGATTACAAGAATCACCACGAAGACATAAATAGCATTTCATGGGAGATGAGGGGGACAGGAAAACCCGTCTTCTGCTTTACCATCTGTGGAAGTGGCCTAATGAGGAATAAATGTCGCCTGAATGACACACTGGTATTTCTCCTCTATGTTCAGCAGTGCTGACTGGTGGCATTATGAACCAAATAGTATGGAGAAATTCTCTGCACCAGATGGCACGATCAGGTCCTGCAATTGGTATTTTAAAACAAAGCCAGAAAGAACCCCAAATTCTGTCCTGGTGCTAGTCTGAAAACTCAAATAATTTGAAAGTGATTATGATAGTGTTTGCATGGTGCCAGTGAAGAACAAGAGCTGACACCACCGCCCGGTAGGAATCTTTGCAATCATACATTGGATGCAAGATAGTTTAAGTAATAGGGAGTTTAAAGGAATGGGATTTGGAGGTTAGATTTAGGAAAACACAGAGGTGATATGAACAGCTAGTTCAATAATAGTGTATTATTTAACACACACTCTAAATTAAGTTGGTTACACTACTGCAAACCAGTGCATTGGCCTAGATAACAAGCTAGTTGTTCATCTCATGCATAACATAAATAAACATAATTTACAACTATATTATAACATAGTAACAAGTTATGTTGACGTCTCTTGCTTTGTCATACTGTTTTCTGCAGTTTTCTTGGTTAACCCATCAGCTGATACTGTGACTTCTCTACTAACTGAACTTCTTATTATCAGAAATGTAGATCCTAACACTTTTATCCTCTCACCCCCTTCTTTTGTTTCTGAAATGCTCCGAGGGACTGTGACTCTCTTGGTGTTGATAGCTGCTATTAACAGCTCTTCCAAAATTTAGACAGAAAGATGAATCTTTTCCCACTATAACTGATACTGGCTGACATTTTGCAATGGTAGTAATTATTAATAATTAAAAATGAATGAAGCTCAAAATATTTTTAAATGAGCCTCAGTGTTCTGAAATGTTTATGTGCATTGACTTTTGGACTCAATGTAGTGTGTTTTCTTAAGGAAAAAACACGTCTGTTTCAGAATGTGAAGATCTAAAAATAAAGATATTCCACATCCCACCCTCCTAGTTGTAAGGGGAAGTACAACAAGCTACCAGTAATTTACCCTGTAGCATGTGCACAAAGCAATCAGACTTCCCATTCTGTGGTATATGGTCACATATCTGTAACTGAAACTGCACAGAAAAATCTATATCTATTATCACACCCAGTAAAATTGCATTTAGTAATTAAAACTTGCAATCTTGCTCCAAGGTGTGCTGCATACTAGTGCCTTCAGCTTACACGCGAAGTAAGGGAATCATAAGAATTACAACTTATCTATTTTATTATGGGTCTTATTTCTATTTAAAAGCTTTTGCTTCAACTGCACTCCCACCATTTCTTCTTTCTGCCCTTTGTGTAAGCTGAACTTCAGAAATGATTTTGATAGTTCACGTAGTTAAGCAGTGAGTTGCCAATTGTAATGTAGGTCAAGGATGATTAACTTCTTCACTTATTTTTTTATCAGTTTTCCAAGATTAATTACCAGAGGTGGTTATTAGCTAGTTTATTAAAAAACCCACAAACCTCTGTCGAGAATGAATAGGCTTATATTTAAACAGCAGGGTTACAGATCAAGGGACTCCAAATCAGTTGACAGCTCTACCACAGTCTTATGTTAATGTGAAGTAGTTAACAAAATAAATACACTGTATGTACAAGCTGACAGCAACTTATGTTCTTTCTAGAAGGAATGGTTGGCTTACAGCAGTAAAGCCTTTCTTCTGCCCTTTTATCTTACATAGGTATTTACTAATTCAATGTAGTAAACTTTATCCTCTGCAGCGGAGAATACTACCGGCTGCACAGCATCTGACTTCAGAAGGGCTGAGCTATCCATCATTCTTAATGTTTACTGATGCATAGTGTAAAACTATGTTCACACAAGTATACTTTGATGAGCCTGCTAGATGTGCAAAATTTAGCACAGATTTTAAACTTCCAAGAGTTTTGCTCTTGGAAGGATTTGATTTTCAAAAGGCAGAAGGCAACAATTGGGCCACTTTAGGTGTCATAAGATAGCTGGTCATCCAGAACTTTTAAGAAATTTTATCAATGGAAGATAAAATGAGAACTTAATTAACTCTTCAAGTAGAATGCACTATAAATCACCTAAACAATCCATTAAATACATTGCCAAACTAGTCTGTATTGGTTGTTCCTCCTCTCCAGTCCCATCCCCTTTCCTGGTTTATTGCTTTTACATCTGCCGTGCTCAAAAACAAAAAAAATGGACAAAATATTGCCCTGGTTTTGATTCACAGTCCTTCTAATGGAGTCAATAGAAATAAGAAATAGAGAGCCACTTCTTTGTTACTATCAAGGCTGGTTTTGTTTACTAGCATTATCATATAAGTCTAATGAACTTTTAGATGTCTTATCATAACACTTTTCACTTCAGAATAAAGGCAGGTTTGGTTCCTGTTGCAGAATGTGTGCTAAGAATAAATGAATTTGTTTGAAGATATTTCCTTATGGAAAGTGTTAAGGCTTGGAAATAATTCAGTCAGGCATCATATATACACCTTCTATTTTATAGCACAGTGTTACTCATAGAATCATAGCAAGGTTTGGGTTGGAAGGGACCTCAAAGATCATCTAGTTCCAACCCCCCTGCCATGGGCAGGGACACCCTCCACCAGACCAGACTGCCCAAAGCCCCATCCAACCTGGCCTTGAACACTGCCAGGGAGGGGGCACCCACAACTTCCCTGGGCAACCTGTTCCAGTGCCTCACTGCCCTTACAGTGAAGAATTTCTTCCTTGCATCTAATCTAAATCTACCCTCCTTCAGCTTAAAACCATTACCCCTTATCTTATCACTACATGCCCTTATAACCAGTCCCTCTCCAGCTCTCCTGTAGGCCCCTCCAGGTACTGGAAGGCTGCTTTAAGGTCTCCCCGGAGCTTCTCTTCTCCAGGCTGAACAACCCCAACTCCCTCAGCCTGTCTTCATAGGAGAGGTGTTCCAACCCTCTGACCATCTGAGATTATTTGAAATCACTATCTGAGACTAAGACAGATGAAGTAGATAGTGCTGCACTATTCAAACAAGTACTCAATAACTGAAATCAGGTAATGCTACTATTATATAGAAAAGTGAGAAAATCTAAAAGACTTGCACACAAAACCAAATGCCTCCTCAATAAGAGGACTGCCTCACCTCTTTTCTATATAATTGAGCCAAAATGCATTCAACAAACCAAGCCTCCTAGCATTTAAAAACAGAGCAGGTGACAGAGTATAAATTGGTTGATGAGTTTCAATTAGCAAATGGTCAGCAGGTGTCCTGAGCCACTTAAAAGGGAAAGAGGCAGTTGGTATATTCTTTGCTCTGTATGTTGGAAAAAGAGATGGTTCAAGTTTCTGTTCACTACATATGAAAATTCAAGAAAGGTTTTGTTTGTGCTTTTTTTTGTTTGCTTGGGGTTTTTTTATTTATTTTTAGTAGAAATTCTGCTTTGTTGTTGTTGGAAATATAGTATGTGAGGAAAGCCTGGACTTTATGAGGTGAGTGAACTGTAGTCAGGAACCAACAAAAACAACAAGAAATTTCCTGTTAAGGATATATGGGAAAGGCATAGTGCAAGCTTGTCCTAAGACATAACTTTTTATTTAGAGTATACTGTGGTGAATCTGATGCAGTGTATCTGGCACTTATGAGGTGAGTGAGTGCTGAGATACTGAAGGAGTGAGAAATTTCAGGGGTGAATCAAAAAGGCTGTCTTGAAAGTAGCAGTACTTAAAGTATGCAATAGGGTGGTTCTTGTTTTGTGAGTATGTCTTCTAATACTGAGTTGGTTTTGGCTGGTGTTCTACTTGGTTGTGAACTGATACTTTAACTTTTTTTTTGTTTGAATGATTCTAGGCTGAGGAAAAAAAATCATCTTTCTCAGCATGAAATTTTTTTTGAAGTTGAGGAAAAAAATCTGAAGTTAATGGTTGTAAACTTTTAACTCTTGTTATACTCCTAAGACAGAATGCAAGCAAGTTTCAGGGGTTTGTGCTTTTAGATGTATACTTGCATGAAGAGCTAAGTTTGCTGATGTCTGTCACTATAAAACATGTGCAAATACTCAGTCTTACTAACTGACTACTTGTAAGTCTTCATAGAGTTCTCTCCAGTGTATGCTATATTTAATCTGCTCTTTTTTTTCTGTATTCATGTACTCTTATGTCTAAACTCTAAACAAATTCCCCACAGCCTGTATCTGGTATGCTATCTGTGTGTTTAGAAATACATGGTTTTAAACAGGAATCTGGGAATTAATCTGTGTTAAATGGCTCTAACTCTGAAGAAATAGCTTGGATCTAGATCTAGAGGAAAAAGAACTTGTGTGACTATATGATCACCAGTTGCTCTCATAGAGGCTAACGATGTAGTGCTTAATTGGATGGGTTTGGATCTATTTACTAGCACTTGGACCCTTGTTGGTTGTGAGCTGCCTTTGTAAACCTGGCAATCACAGAGCCAATATGCTGAAGCACTTTTGTCCTGCCACAACAGGATAGCTCCCACAGCTCTGTGCTCAACCCAATATATAGTAGTCTGTCTCTAATGCTGACAGATGCATTCCTAAGGAAACTTGCTTTCAGGAAAATACGTATTCATAGATTATTTATTGGAAAATAAGGGAATTTCTTAACCCCTTTAAAATTCTTGCCATATCCACATGTACTTGATGAAAAGTTATTTAAATCAAAAAAAGCACTCACTAATTTTAACTAGACTATGTGATAATAAATGTAATAAAATAATACACCTTTAAAAAAATGTAGGTGTGTGAATACATTCCTGACACTGTAAAAACATGGCCAGTCCTACTGGGGAGCTGATTGGAGTTAGCAGAGGTGGATGAATACTTATTTGGGTTTTCACTAGCCACAGCTGATGTTTCTTCTCTGCCTTGCCTACTTCATTGTTTCTACATGTGAAACAGCATACTTTCCCTTGAAACAGAAGAAACATTAGCTGTATTGGAGGACTAAAATATGTGGGAGATAAAACAACAGTAACCCCCTCAAAGTGGCTTTTACAACTACATCTTTTTTTAATCACAGATTTAACTTCAGTTCATGTTGTGATATAATTCTATTACAAACTGATCTACCCTCTTTAAGAACAAACTTCAACCATTTTTGTTACACATTCTTATAACATTCTTATTTTCTGCAAACTCATTTTCCCTTTGCTGTCTTTTGGCAAGTTGGGTTTCATTCATCTTCCTTTAGCTTTAGGTGAATCCAAGTTCTAGAGTATCTGTCTGTAATTCATCAAACACAACAGTTTGTCCAAGAACTGCTAGTTGAGTTGATTTTTTTCCAAAGCTTTAAAAGTTGTAGGTTTATTTCTTCCAAACATCATTCTGTTGTATTATTAGTTCTTAAGTCCCACGCCTCAAGAATGTATTCAAGGACACGTTGCATATTGAAGCTCTTGTAAAAATTCATGCATTGACGATTTGTGTGGGTTTTTTCAATCACTTTAAGTAAACACATCAATGTTTGTTGTAAATAAATCATCCTAAAATTAGCAATTACTCCTTGGTCTAGCTGTTGCAAAAGTGAGGTAGTGTTTGGCAAAAACACAAGTAGAACATTTGGATGCAAATCATGAAGATGAGATAGATGCCTTGGTGCATTAACTAGAATCAGCAAGGCTTTAAACATTGGGCTATTCACATAGAAGCACTGCCTATTATTGTAGCTAAAGTAGTCCATTAAGCACTATTTTGTAACTTGGAAATTAAGCCAGGCATTTGAGTTCAATTGCTAGTGAACAGACAAGTGTATAAGGTTAAGCCTTTACCCACCCTTCAATTTTATAAATGGTAAGCGAATACAGGACTATACTCAAAGCTACCAGTAGCATTGCTGAACATTCAAGGCTGTAAAGATTATCCAGCTCTAGTTTTGAAGCTTATATTTCTCAGCGACAAAAGTTCTGCATGGTACAGGTATCCAAAAGTCCTGTCTCATTCTATATTGAATATCTGTTGTCATCTGCAGACTCTAACCCTACCTTTCATTCAATTGGCAAAAGCAGATGGAGCCTTGAGTGACACTTTTTGACTGCACTGTAAAAACTGCTATGAAAAGACAGTCTCTCCTAAAGTTTCTCTAATCATCCTTTACTGACTTGAAAATCCTTGGTCATTGAAGTGTTGCTATATTGCTAATGTAGTTAAGATTAAACTTTCAATGCTTCTGCCAAATCAAAGTAGAACTTAATAGCACAAAGTTCTATCTTTCATCTGCTATCCATGGTGAAGGGTTTTTGCTTTAACAACAAAAGGTTTCTCATATGGTAGGTTGCCTTCATGGATAAATCACTGTTTTGCACTGAAATCTTTCTCTAGTGATTCAGTGCTTAGTGTATTGATCTCATGCTAGATTTAGTCACATTATGACAAACAGCAGGAGCTGATGCTGTTTAACTGTTCACGAGATTCTGCATCACTTCCAGCTTTGTTTCTAATAATGGTTATGATTTTTATTAGTATTATGTGTTGGGGTTGACACACATTTCTTGTTATATTTCTGGTTTTAGGAGTGCTTTACAATGACTCTCTCCTGGAATATATAAGGTCAATATGAACACCAAGTGCTTAAGTTTGTATTTTACCTGCAGTGCTGCTCACATTCTACCTGATGTACATGTCCACTGCCACATTATTGTGATGCTTTACTGTTTTACTCTGTTTGGAATAGTTTTTCCTAAAACATCTCATGTGTGAATCCTTGTCAATACTTGCTATTCTTTTGCTGTGTGTTAAAAGTATTTCTTAGGTGGTAAATCAGTATTAGCAACTGGTTTTTGGAAGGGATTTACGTTCTTAAGCAGCTTTAGGCCTAGTTGGTTTAGCCCAAAAGTCAAGTGGAATGACCATATAATATTGTCATGATATCCATGTGCATGGCTCTTGCTGAGTGGTGTCATTAAAGGGACTTCTGTGTTAACAGAGATATGTAAAAGCTTTGGAATCAGTACTGCTAGTATACTTGTAAGTGTTCTTAGAGTATATGCTTTTAACAATTGATGATATAATTATTAGGTGACAGGCCATCTGATGTATTAGCTTTGCTTTGCCAGAAGGCTTAAATTCTGGCAGGAGACCTTGTTGTTTTGGTTTTTGTTTTCTCCTGAGGTCTTTCAGACTGAAGTGTTGGGATGTGGTAGGAAGCATCTGATGAGACAATTATTGCTTTTCTCAGATTCATTCCCAAAAGCTAGCAAAAGTTGCATTCCCAAAAGCTAGCAAAAGTTGCATTCCCAAAAGCTCTGCATGATGCTAAACAGTTAAACAGGGAAGGGGAGGAAGTTAATTGTTACGAGAAAGGACAGTATAGTTGCTTTCTTAGCTACAAAAAAAACCCTCAAAAAACCAACACCCAAACTCCACTGTTTTAAATGTATAAAGATGAGATTTCACCCAAAGTTCATGAAAGTTAATAGAAGGTGTTGGAGGAAGAGGGTTGTGTTGTTTGTGTGGGGGTATTTTAGTTTTAAACTTCAGAGAGCTTTTAAAGAAATCCAGAAGTATTTCACAACTTTGAAACAAGTAGGATTGGGTACAGGTGGAAATCAATTATCTGACTTCAGATAAACATACAGGTTCCAGACTTTCAGCTGTGAATCCAGACAATTGGCATAGTAAAGGATAATTATCTCTAGTCAGAGAAGCCTATTTTACCCCAAGTAACTTTTTGGGTAGCAACCACACTAAAGAGGGAAAAACTGGATGACAGTAACTAGCAGTGTATTCCAAGGGGTAAATAATGGGTCCAGTCCTGTTCAATGTATTCATTAATGATCTGGATGATGGGGCAGAGTGTATCCTTAGTCAGATTTGACTAGATCAATGAAAATTTTCTGATTCTTGTTCTTTTCAATTGCTTCCTAAATAAAGATTTCATTCTGCAGGCAACCTCATTCTGGAGACAATAAAACTTAACATTGTCTCCAAAACAGAAAATGAAAATCCCTAGTTTCTAAATCTTTAGAATTTGGAAACCCTACAATATTATGCCATGGGGTTTAATCTCTGGTGGAGTCTTAATAACTTGATAGACCATTTTGGAGGTGATGATGGCCCATGACAAATAATTCCACTTCAAAATAAACTGCTTTCATAATAGCACGCTTAATTCCAATTAACTGACTTGAGAGATACACAATTCCTAACAGCAAACAGGATTCAATGTAAGTTTGTGCCATAGGACTGCATTTTATATCTATTCATGTTTTTCTAGCAATATACTATGGGCTTACATAATTATAATCTTTCTTGACATTGTTTTCACTAATACTTCTTTCAAAACATTGCTTCCTATCTAAAGAAAAGCAGTCTCTGATCATTATTCTTGAAGCAGATAATGTTCTAGACTAGCTAAGCTTACCTGGAATTTGTACAATAATTAACTTATTGCATAAGTAAATATTGGCAGAAATATTCTTCTGATATTGATTTCAGTGTAGTCTGGATATATAAGTTAGGACTTCATTTTTGAAGGTTTTAGTTGCATGCAATCCTCCAAAATAAGCAGACCTCACACAGAGAATAAAGGGGCTTTTGTTAGCTAAATTCTGCAAGTTCACTGCAGATGGAGGGAGGATGGGTTTACAAACTTCTAACACACATTTGGATGAACTTGATGATTTTTTTTAATGTGAAAACCTTTTGGAAACTGATATTAAGTCTATTGAAATATTAATTTTCATGTTTTTGTCTAGCTTGACATACCTTCAACAACATATCCTGTACTTGATCAATCCTGATGAATTCAGCTGCAGTCAGGTCTGACAAGATATTGTATGCCTGTGTATGGTTTATATTGCCATTTGTCACTTGTATGCCTCTTTTCCCCACAGAAAATGTGGGCAACCATCTAGGGGTCTTCAGAATTTCAATGGCTTTTTTCTTTCCTTGGAACTGCTTAGTCTGTTAATTTAATAAAATCCTCTTGCATTGCAATTGTTCAACATACAGATTGGTGACTTTTTTCATGTGTACTGACATTTGCTTCTCAAATTCCTCATCAAAGGTAATCAGTCTGTAGAAGCAGGAAAAAAATAAAACATTTCTTGTCCTTCTGAGAACTTAATGTATAAGAGGCTCTATCTTAAACTCCAGAAATCTTGGGGTTAATTAACCAGCTTAATTCTAACTGGAATGGAACTAGAAAGGCAACTGCATATTAACAACGTAGTAGAAGGGCTGACTTAATTGCTGATGTGAAGGGGAAAGGTGTCCTCCCTCTGTTCCATATATAGCTTGCAAGAAATGCATAAAATTAATTCCAAGATAATATTAATATTTTACTGTTATCAGTAAGCCATTACATTGCAAGAATTTTTAACGACCTCTTCATGTACTTATGAAGAGGTATGTCGTGCTGTGAAGCTTAACTGAAACATTAATGGAAATACTTTCACTGAAGATACTTCTAGTTGAAATTTCTTAATTCTAGAAAACATTTGTTATGGTTTAAACCCAGCCGGTAACTAAGCCCCAGGCAGCCACTTGCTCACTCCACCCCTCCTACCCCCTCCCCCCCCCAAGTGGGATGGGGAGGAGAATGGAAAAAAAACCTTCCAAACTTGTGGGTTGAGATAAAGACAGGTTAATAGGATAACAAAGGAAGAGCATAATACATAAAACAAGTGATGCACAAATGCAATTGCTCACCAAATGCAGAAGGAAACAAAAAATTAAACAATCCAATGCCTGATCTGTTTCTGAGCAGTGATCCCACCTCTTGGCTAGCTTCCCCAGTTAATCCAGAGCATGATGTTCTATGTTAGGGAATATCCCCTTGGCCAGGCTGGACCAGCTGTCCTGGCTGTGCTCTTCCAGCTTCTTGTGCACCTGGCAGGGTGTGAGAAGCTGAAAAGTCCTGGACTTAGTGTAGACACTACAACTACCTAGCAATGACTGAAAACATCAGTGTGTTATCAACATAATTTTCTTTCTAGTAGCCAGTATAGCACTGTGTTTTGGATTTAGGATAATAAACTCCATCTCAGCTGAAACCAGGACAACACTGAACTATAGAAGTTATATTTTTTTCTTGCAGTTAGAGGGAGGAAGGGAATAACCCAGCCCTTAAAATAAATAAATTAAAAATAGTGCTTTCAATACAAGAAGGATAAATGAAAACTGTTTTGCACCTCAATGTTAATTACAAAAAAACTTTACTTCAGCCACTGTTTTCTTAATAATTGGTCTTCTGAACACTTTCAAAACTCCATAATGCAAGCAATATCATGACATTGTACACAAAGGAAAATTTTACTCTAACTTCCTCCTATCTAACTCCATGCTTAACCTTGTTCACCAACAGAATGTCTCCTTATATTCTTTGGCTACTTTATACAAGCTGAAGTGTTATAAACTTCAACAGTAAAGATGGGTGAAGACACCCAGCTGTAGAAGTTTGGCCTTGTTCCAGGCTGCATATGTAAGCCCGTAGGTTTCCTGAGCTGAATATGGTGTAGTTTCGATGAAACAGCAACTTGCTGCTTGTGAGCCAGAAGCAGAATAAACACTGCAAATATTCAGAAGAGGCAGTGCAAGAGCTAATGGTGAGCCTTGTTCATGTTTAATAGATGTGTGGGAAACCCAGGAAATGAGATGTCTGTTCACTCTTTGCAAGTTCTTCATGAAGCAGGACATGCTTGGTAAGATGGGCCTGAGGGGATGAGGCACTGCTGTGTAGAACTTGAGGTCAAGTTTGTGGAGGCGGGATCACGTAGTAGCATGGTCAGGGCATTGCTTTAGAGAGATCTGCAGTGTGCACTATGAAGGTGGGCAGTTATCATAAGAAAGCTTCAAAATACTGTTTGGGCCAGAAACTTTGGACATTCCTTGCTTAGCACTTCAGTTTGGTGGTAAGGTTTAAAATGGATGGGGAAAAAAAGTATTCACCACTGCCCTCAATCCTAGTTTATATAAAAGCAAGAACACCTTAACTATTTTCTGCTATCAAAACTCTCTCTCTCACACTATGTTCAAATGCTGGTCATTATTGTAAGGTCTCTTTAAAACAAACAAAAAACCCCACTTTGCAGGCTCATGAAAGTTACTGCATTATGATATACTTGTTTCCATTATGGTTTTTCAAGACTTACTCTTAGAGCTGATTTCAACTAATCAATCTCTCTTCCTTGGGGTGGGAGGGGAGAATAGCCCTTTTTCTAGAGTAGAAATTGGTGAACAAGCAGACTGATTTAGAGATGTTGAGACATTTTGTTTCCACTTGAATAAATACAGATTAGTTTGAAGCTAATGCCTGTCTCCTGAGGTATAGTGATGTCTCAGTCCTGAGGCCTTGCAAGCTCAGCAGAAGGCTTGTCGCCAGTTGCTGGCAATGGCAGCGCTGTATTACGGGGCTACCCAATTGCAGGATCTAACAGCCAAATGAATAGCCTCCCCAAACACCTTCATTATGCTCCAGAAACATGCTCTCTGGCACAGCCTCCTTTGTATATTCCTGCACTGGTCAAAAGACAAGGTACCAGCCAGAGCACCTAGGCATCTTAAACTTATTTCTCTTTCTTGAGCTTTCCAGGCAAATAGCTGGGCAACAGTTGTTTTAATTTCTTTCAGTCCTCGTCTTAAGTCGAAAATGCAAATGGCAACCACGGTAAGGCACGGGAGCACAGACTGATCAGGCCTGTCTTTGGCAAACATGGACAGCTCTGACTGTCAGGTCTGGCTCTGACTTAGTGCTTTCTGGATTCAATGCATCTGCATTATCTTGGCTGGATGTTAAATATGGGTTTGTACTGGTTTTGGCTTTGGTGGTTTGCTTTACGTAGAAGGACCTTTATAGAGAAACTTGCTATTATTTTGCCAAATTTTCATTATCTTTAAAAGCAGGAAGTGACCAGAACTCTAGCAGTCTGTATAGTGAGGCTTACATCAGTGTGTAAACTCCTCATTGTTTTATAAGTTTATATTAGTTGAGAGAAGGGAACAAGAATCTTTGGTTCTTTTTAATAGGCAGAAATGTCACAGCCATGACTTCATGGCAGAATGTCCTCTATTGCAGATAGAGGTCTATCAGTCTTTATCATACTGAGCTATTTGGATAAACTGCTATGTTGCTAAAACTGGGGCTAATGTTAGTTTTATATCAAATTGGAGGAAAAAATATTTTAAAAACCCCAACCAAGCAAAACCACTTTGCTGCTAAAAAAGTCTTCCAAATATATATTGCCATATACTTCTTATCTTAATTGTTCTTCTGTGAAATATCTGATGATAAATAATTTTAGAATAATACACTCATTAGGACAAAATGTATTAAATAAGTGATTCTAATTGCAATTACAAAGATTAGACTTCATGCATGCTTGATTTAAAAATGCTAATTAGAGATTAGTGAATACTCATGCAGTAATATCTTAGCTGATCTATGAAATCTATTCAAAACAGATCAACACACAAGACAAAAAGGAATAAACACAAGGAAAAAACTCTATTCTTTGGCACAAAATGAGTTAGCAATCCAGACAGGTTCATTTCAAACTTCATTAGATAGCTATAATACTATTAGATTACTTGAAGTGATATTTGTACTTTACAGGGCTTCTTAATAGCCATGTCCTTGCCTATGGCAGGGGGGCTGGAGCTACATGATCTTTAAGGTCCCTTCCAACCCAAACCATTACATGATTCTATACTAAAGGTGATTTGTATTTACAGAAAACTATTTTACATTTAAATATTCTTAAAGTGCACTAGGGAGTTAATGGCTAGAAATTCATTTCACTCAAGAATTCTGCATATACACACTTTATAACAGTTTGTTAGCTAAAAACTCCTTATAAACTTTTTTAAAGAAGAGTCTTCTTAGGAAACAGCCTCTGCTGGTGAAAATGGTGCTCATGTAGAGAGATTCTCTTTGAGTTTAGCCGTAAGAAAATGGTCCAAGTATTCAGTACTTCCTCCTTGGAAAAGAGGTGGGCAAAATTGTCTATACTTTTACTGTATCAATCATGACTCCAGTAACTTGATTTGAAACTTGCTAGATGTCTTTGTACTCTTGGTCATCCTTGTTTCTTTGAAACAGCAACTTTGCTATTGCCCACAGTGTAAGCAGAGACAGTCCGTTCAGACATGTAACTTTTATGCAAATACAACAAACATTACCAACTGTCCAGGTGAGTGTATCTAAATACTATTGTATCTAGCATAGCCAGAACTCTAAGCGTGGAAGTTTCTACTTGTGACTCCTCCTTTGCACTGAACCTGTTTGGCTTTTGGTTTTAGGATTTTGTTAGGGTTTTTGAGTAGACAACTGGGTCTTCACACACGCCTTCCTCTAACATGTGTAGTAGCCTATACAAAGCAATCTTTCTTGCCATATTCCTGAATACTCATGTTATGGTTTTTGTTGCACGTACCAGAAATTGTACAACATAGGGGAACTCAGAAGGCCATGCTGAATTATGAAAAACACTAATATGAAGACATATTGCATTACTTTATCTGGCTTTTGTCTGTACCAAGACCAAATTTTATCTGCTTGTTAAGTTGCTGGATGGTAATCTTCTGTAACTACAAGTTAGTCTAAAGTGAATTGAGATTAATGTCTTTGGAGAGCACCCTAAACAGATTTAATGCTACCCATAATCTTAGATCAGAACTGGCTAAAGACATCTTCAAGCACAGTTGCACAAAGGAAAAATAACACTTCTTCAACATGGAGGGATTAAGGTAACTCAGGTCAATGTCTTACCTTTCATTAATAGGTTGTCATGACATTGTATCAGATGGTTCTTATGAGATAGCAGGACTGTTTTTCTTGATGGATGTTCACTCTGATATTTAGCATCGCTTATCAGAGTTCATCTAGCATGATTCTGTTGTGGGATCCCACAGTATGGGCACAGGCTCTGGGCTGGAACCCTAAACACCTGTAGTCTTTATGAAAAACACTAATGTGGCTTGTTCAAACTTGCTCCCAAGGGAGGGGAAAAATTTAATCTATTAGCATCTTCTACATCATTCATATTCTGACCTTAGATTCTGTTTTCAGTATTTCAAATGCTTGGGAGCAGGGGATGTGAGGTGTGGAATCCTACTCTGACAGCTAAGCACTCAGTAAAACAAAACCATATATTTTTTTACTCCTGCAGTGTCATACTGAAGGATTAAAGTATCATAACTACTTGCGGTCCAGCAGTGTATTGTCATTATAATTTTTATAGCTCTGTTAAAACAAGGTTTAATATAGAATCACAGTATATGCTAAGTAAAGAACTATCAATGTTGTAAATAGTCTTTATAGAATTTTGAAAATATTTTTTAATGCAAGCTCATGGCAGTTTAATTGGAGTTCAAATGTGGAATGCAAGTGATGTTTGAAACAGGTGGTAGTTGACTGTGATTCATTTTAGCAGTAGTCCTTTCTCAACAGGAAGGAGCCTAGGATTTATGCTGTGTAATATCTATTGGGAATACTGATGTATGATTAACATAATCATTCACTCAGTCACCATTGTTCCACAGAACTTCAGTAGAAAATGCTCCTTAATGCCAGCTGAGTGAATAACAATACTTCGTTAAGAACATATGCAGGATAGCAAAAGGTCAGGCCAAGTGTTTCTGCCTTCAACTGCTTTTAAATTTAAAACTTTGTCCTTGACCTGTCCATCCCTGAGTCAGCCTTGAATTTTCTCATGATCTCCCACTGTGTATAGCTCATTTGTAAGAAACATGAAGTGAGCTGTTGCAGTGTAAAATAAGGTTCTGATTAGCAGTGGTTATGTCTGACACAAACACCTAATGGAAAAAGCCTAATTGCATTACTCAAGGTAATGCTTCCTTCTGCACATTCTAACAATATTTCTAACAGAAGTTTTATGTGACCAGGTCTCTAATTTTTAAAATGAATTTACTCTGATAACTTGCTAACTAGCAAGGGTTTTCAGTCACAGATCTCTAAAGGGTAAACCAGCCTGGAGAGACTAAGTGATTACTCCAAAATATAGGCTTGGGCTTGTTTGGAAGGTGATCTGTCTCGTTTTTGAAATTGCCTATCATCTTGGGTGACACCTGTTACAACTACCTTGCAACAAAAGAATGTGAGTGGAAATGCTTCTGGTTCTTTTCCTGCTTTGGTAGAAAAATAAAAAAAATTGAAACAGGTCTCTAAAGGTCAGTGTCATTTTTCTTGTGCTTTACATGATTCTCACTTCATTAAAAGTGGAGATAGCTTTGAATTCAGGATCCCAGCAGCTGGGAATCTGTTACAGGTAACAATGTAAAAATCTGGGCTGGAGGTAGTCAGATGAAAATGGGAGTAGCTTACTGCCTTTATCTGTCCCTTGGATCTTACAGGTCTCCTGTGTATGTGTCTGTATCCACACAACTTAATGCTTTAACTCTGGTGTCCCGGCTTTCTGCAGTGATTTTACATGGTTGCTTTTTTCTTTTCTGGCTTTAATGGGCTTCAGCATGTAGTTCTGTGGTCCCTTAGCAGTGATGGACACTGCTGGCTCCTCCCTTCAGAGGGTAGGGACATTAAAAATAAACAACTGACTGCAAAAGCCCTTTTGAAGTTCAGAGCAGTAGTTGAATAATAGAGTTCACAGGAAGCTTTTTTCCTGGTTAAAGCAGTCACTAGAACATTACAGAAATTACCCAGGTGTTATTGCCTTCCTGGGACCCTAAACAGGAGGCTACCTGTGTGAGCTTTCTCAGGGATAGAAATGCAGTTCTTAGTTGTTTCGGGTTTTTAATTTTTCACATTTGTATTAAGGATCTACTTAATGTCGAGATAAATTTGAAACTGTCAGGATCCTTACCACCTTGCTAATGGCCTCTGCTAGAGCATTGCTCTGGCAAATGTTTTGTAACCTTATAGGTTGTGGCCTGAGGGTTATTCAAATCAAAACTTGTGCTTTGACAAATTGCAAAATCAGCTCTGGAGTTGCTAACAGTTCTCAATGTCTCTTTCTCCATTGACTTGTCTACCAGTTTTGATTTCTGAACAAAGTCTTTGCTCCCAATTTGACAACATAGAATTCAGTGAAGAAAGTCCAAATGAGTTTTTTTAGCATGAGACGCTAACAAAATAGTGTGGGGCCACAGCTTGGTCACAGCTTTACGGAATATTGGTATAGATCTCTTTGGGGAGTTTATAATAAAGGAGACTCAAGGGCCTTCAGGATTAATATAATTCAACTTAGAAGAACTAAAATACACTTTAAATGGAGTCAACTCAGCAATTGGGTCGGAGAGAACAGAAATTCAGAAGTCAAATAATCATTTTTATCTGTTCACTGTACCTTTACAGGTGAGTTGCTATTTTCAGGTTTGGTTTCAGGCTATGCATTAAGTTCTTGATCTGTAGTGAAGTGAAGAATTTCCTTTTAGTCCTTAGAAAATTCAGTTGCCTCTGAGACATGGCTGTGGATTTTCAGTGTTTCTATGTCTCCAGCTCACTGTGGGTAACACACCTTGCCATCTGAATATGAGTATACCCGCGGACAGTTAAGTTCCCCAGGAACAGCCCTACCCTCTTTCCAAGGGTGCCATTGGGACTCATATCCCTTTTTAAAGGAATGCAATACAAATTGAGGTAAAATAAAACAGGCGATATCCATACATCAACCCAAATGTTATCAGTCAATAGATTTATTGTGTTAAAGACATCTATTTACAGCAGCAGATGAATGCATTCCGGTTACTGTTGTCCTTATGTGCTAAAGGCAACTACAGGTATTGAATGTTTTACAAAGGACTGTTCTTAATGTCAAATACTTGCCATTCACCTTAGCAGGTGCACTAGCCTTGATCAGAATGGAAGGAGAGGAATGTGTTAAAATGGCAGGTATACAAGTCTTAAGATGTAAACTGCATTTCTGATTACATACAAGTTCAGTCATTCGGGCAAGTTATGTGAATGATTGTTAGAATCTGTGATCATCAAGGCTGGGTATGGCTTAGTAATTCTCCTTGCTTACAGAAAAAAGAAGCTTGATTTAAACTAAATTGTTATCTTTAGAATAATGAAACAGTTACCTTCTATCAAACTGTCTTAACACTGCATGACTTGTAAGAAAATGCTGTTTGCAGCTGACTATTTTCTAGACTTGAGCAGTGGAGTAAAAGCAGGCCATCACTCTTTAATGTGAAAAGATACTTAAATTATTATGAAGAACAATTTATTAGATTGAATTGTAATATATAAGATCTCAGTAAACTGTTTTCAACCTCTGTTAACTAGCTTTACAGGACACAGGACTATAATATTCAAGTTACATAGCCAGTACACTTAACATTATCCAGCATCAGCAGGAGCTTCAGATCTTGTTTTTCTTGAAGTGTGGGTCACCATGTTTGACTTGACAGTTCCTGGGTCTGTTCTTGTTGTGGTTTAGTCCCAGCAGGCAGCTGAGCACCACACAGCTGCTTGCTCACTTCTCACACCCATGGTTGGATAGGGGGCAGAATGGGAAGAAAAAGGTAAAACTCATGGGTTGGGATAAGGACAGGCTACTAGGACAGCAAGTAAGAGGAAAGCAACAACAGTACTTAAAATTTACAAAGTGGGTGATACATAACACAATTTGCTCATCACCCAGCAGCCTGATGCCCAGCCTGTCCCTAAGCAGCAACCCCTCCTCCTAGGCCAACTCCCCTTTATATCCAGAGCATGATGTCATGTTATGGAATATCCCTTTGGCTAGTTTGGGTCAGCTGTCCTGGCTGTGCCCCCTCCCAGCTTCTTGTGAAAAATTAACTTTATCCTAGCTGCCAAAAATTTCTTTCTGAAGAACTGGCCTGGTTTTCAATGATATTAGTTACTATTCTACTGAAAGAGAAAAAACAGAATTCCTCAGAGAAGGATTTAAGCTTCCATGGTAAATTTTAGTGGAGTTGCATAATGTCAATTGTCATCCAGCCTTATCTTGTGATAAACTGGTAAATCTGAAGAACACAACTAAACTGAGACTTCTTGCAGAAGTAAAGATTGGCTCTGTAAGTAAAGACTGCAACATTGGGGTAAAATAGCCATTGGCTCTTTTCCTGTAAATGTTTAACCAAGAAGAAACACATCTTTGTCTTGTGAGTCTCAAATTAGAGTTCTTTAGTGTTTTGCAGTAACTTTTGCAGCCTTCATTCATACTATCAATCCTATAGTATGTTTAGGAAGTTAATATTTTGAAACTGAAGTGAGAAAAATAATGCGGCTTGCCTGGATTGCAGTGGGGAATGGTCTTTGTAAAGAGGTTACTGACAGTGAAAGGAAGGCATGAACTACAGTACAAGGGAAGGCTGTTTGAGGCATATGGCGAGTATATTAGAGTATGCTCTAGTCTGACACTAGACATTCTCAGGATCTTTATGCTTATGCTCTTACCAAAATATTTATCACCTTTGGTGATTCTAAATAGAATTTGATACTTGAAAATACATCCTGAGAGATCTAGTAACCTGCTGCATAAGTGTTTTGCTGAGTCCCTGGTTGTATTGATGAGAACGCTTCTTTTCAGTAAAATAAATGAGAAGCAGGCTTCAGAGATAAAGTAGCTTATTTAACTGTATCGGAGTATGTAATGTCAGAAGGAAGGAATATACTGCTAGAATGCTCAAAATATTTGCTTGGGTGCTTATGGTAATAGCTACTCATTTGGAAGAATTTTTCGTCTTTTCAGTGTTCCTTATTTCTGTTACTTAGGTCACTTTTAGAAGAGTGTTAAACTGTAAATCTTCGTAGAGCTGCGATGTCTTCTGCTTCAACTTAAAAACTAATGGTAGCAAGAGCTGTGAAAATATGGGAAATGCAAATGACATTCCCAGTGTTGGAGGAAAAAAGTAGAGTGTTTAACTTAAGCTTACATTAGTAAGGACTCGGGAGACTCTATTACTAATGCTGTGTTAATTTAATGTCAAAGTGGGAATGGGAATAATTGACTGATGTCCTTTTTGCCCTCTACATGCTATTTCCAGAATCCTATTTTCACTGGACATTTGCAATTAAATTTTACTTGAAGTAAAATTCTAGACTGGTACAGAATTCAAGTTGGTCTTCGATCCTTGTAGAAACTGATTTCTTTTGTGTTGTCCATTATTATAGGTTTAAACATGTATTAAGCTAAATATAGACTCAATCCGGTGAATTTGATTAAAAATTTGTGGTTTCATGTTAGTAAGGGAGCTGGTTGGTAGAGCTGCCTTGCAAGAAGATGCTAAGATGAAGTACTGCTAATAAATTATAAATGGACATTCAAGCTACACTAACTGGCAAAGCAACCTTGAGTTGGTTATAAATAAGATTAGGCAAACTGTTCTCTTGCTTTTGCAAGACAAGATGCCCTTTTCCAAACTTCTGTACTGCTAGTCTTGCACATTTGACTGACTGAAGCTACAGTGAGAGATCATGGTGCTAATGGTTCAGCACAATATTTTTTCTGCCTATCAATGGGAAGTAGTGAATGAATTCCTTATTTTACTTTGCTTGTGCCTGCAGCTTTTGCTTACCCTATTAAACAGTCCTTTATTTTAACCCATGAGTCTTTGCACTTTTACCCTTTTGATTGTTTTTCCCCATTCCACTGCAGGAGAGTAAGCAAGTGGCTGTGTGGTGCTCAGCTGCCTATTGGGGTTAAACCACAATGTAGATAATCTGGATAAAGTCCTAACAGATTGTAAGGTAAAAGGCAGAAAGACAGCATTTCTTCATTTAAGGACTTTCCTTTCAAAACTGAATCAGTTGCAGTGAGAGCTATTTTTTAATTTTTTTCCAGGTGAAGGGTCTTCTCATTTCAAGTCAGGTCTCACCTTGATCACTAATTGCAGATGGGCTCAAGCAATTTTCACTAGTAATCAAAAGCTTTGCATAACTGTGTGTATGTTTTGGAAAAACAAAAACCTATGAATGAGCTGAAGTTATCTTCAGGCTACATGGTAAACCTGTAGTTCAGTGTGGAGATGTGCTTGAGTTTTTTCTTTACGGCTTCCCATTTGAAGCACAGTGTGTGCAGGTCTGTCTGCAAGAGTATGTAGGTATACTATAAAAAGACAAGGTCTGTGTAAGCCCATAGTTTTGCAAAATATTAATCTCCATAAATGTACCTGTTGTCAATGTTGACAACAGTTGAATCTTAGATTCTAATCTCTTGACCAGTCTGTAACTTCAAAACATGATTTATCTTTCCTGAACCTGTGTTCAAAATGTGTGGATAGCATTAATAATTTTCAAAGCTTTATGCAAGTGCTGCAACTAAAACTTAGTTGGTCACTCTGCAAAGAACTGCAATATCTTTGCTCTAAGCCATTAATGAAAAAGTTACAGAACTGATTTTATGTCCCACTTCAACTCCTTGTACTGACCCAAAATCATTCCTTCTCCCCTGCCCAGCTACGCAGCTACTCGCTTCCAGTTACTTCTCAGACAAGCTCTGATCTTTCTTAGACTCTTGAATAAGTATGTTAACATCTCTGCCTTTATCACCCATGTTCACCCCTATGTTCTGCTCAACTATTTCTAGTAAGAGTTTTTTCCTTATGTCTTTTTTTTTTTTACACATTCATGGCACTTGTACCAGATGCGGGTGCCCCCCAGTCGCTGGCAGTGGGGCCTGCAGGCCGGCCCCTGTGTGGAGCGGCCGGGGCTGCCCGGTGCCGGACACAGCCGGTTCCAGCCGGCTCCAAGGGCCCCACCGCAGGGCACAGCTGAGCCCCTCAGCCACGGGCGGGCGCCTCGGGGAAAGCCTGGGTAAGAAAGGGCAAAGCGCTGCCCGGCAGCCAGGGCTGAGGGAAACGGGGTGAGAAACAGCCCTGCGAGCCCCGAGGGGAGAGCGGGAGGAGGGCAGGAGGGGCTCCAGGTGCCCCCGCTGAGGTGCCCCTGCGGCCCCGGGAGAGACCCCGGTGGGGCGGGTGTTTCCCTGCAGCCCCTGGGAAGGCCCCAGGCTGGAGCAGGGAGAAGTGTGAGGAGGAAGGAGCTGAGATGAGCTGACCGCAGCCCTGTGCTGCTGGTGGAGAGGAGGTAGAAGAGTCAGGAATGAAGGAGCAAAGCTGAGCCTGGGAAGAAGGGAGTATGGTGGGGAAAGGAGTTTTAGTTTCTGTCTTTGTTTCTTAACCCAACTCTATTTTAACTGACAAGAAATTAAACTTTCCTTAGGCTGTCTGTTTTGCTCGTGATGGTAATNTCGCTTCCAGTTACTTCTCAGACAAGCTCTGATCTTTCTTAGACTCTTGAATAAGTATGTTAACATCTCTGCCTTTATCACCCATGTTCACCCCTATGTTCTGCTCAACTATTTCTAGTAAGAGTTTTTTCCTTATGTCTTTTTTTTTTTTACACATTCATGGCACTTGTACCAGATGCGGGTGCCCCCCAGTCGCTGGCAGTGGGGCCTGCAGGCCGGCCCCTGTGTGGAGCGGCCGGGGCTGCCCGGTGCCGGACACAGCCGGTTCCAGCCGGCTCCAAGGGCCCCACCGCAGGGCACAGCTGAGCCCCTCAGCCACGGGCGGGCGCCTCGGGGAAAGCCTGGGTAAGAAAGGGCAAAGCGCTGCCCGGCAGCCAGGGCTGAGGGAAACGGGGTGAGAAACAGCCCTGCGAGCCCCGAGGGGAGAGCGGGAGGAGGGCAGGAGGGGCTCCAGGTGCCCCCGCTGAGGTGCCCCTGCGGCCCCGGGAGAGACCCCGGTGGGGCGGGTGTTTCCCTGCAGCCCCTGGGAAGGCCCCAGGCTGGAGCAGGGAGAAGTGTGAGGAGGAAGGAGCTGAGATGAGCTGACCGCAGCCCTGTGCTTCTGGTGGGGAGGAGGTAGAAGAGTCAGGAATGAAGGAGCAAAGCTGAGCCTGGGAAGAAGGGAGTATGGTGGGGAAAGGAGTTTTAGTTTCTGTCTTTGTTTCTTAACCCAACTCTATTTTAACTGACAAGAAATTAAACTTTCCTTAGGCTGTCTGTTTTGCTCGTGATGGTAATTGGTAAGGGATCTCCTTGTCTCTGACCCACGAGTTTTTCCATCTTGTTTTCCCCCTTCTGCTGAAGAGAGGGAGTGAGAGAGCAGGTGGATGGGTGCTGGCAGCTGACCAAGATCATCCCACCATAGTACTTGATGTTTGACATGGTCTTCTGTTACCTCACATGTCTCTTTACAATGGAAGTGGATATATAATGGGGATGAAGAAACTTTTTTAAGGCAGAATTTTTCTTAAAATATTCATCAATTTTACTATCCAGATTCACTGAATTGAAAATTACCTAAAGGACTGTAAGCAAAGCACTATATAGTGATTAAAAATAGCAAAATATTATTCTAAAGGATAGATTCTGAAACTAATGTAGGGACCAGTGTAA
This sequence comes from Aramus guarauna, assembly GCA_013400195.1. Classification (NCBI taxonomy): domain Eukaryota; kingdom Metazoa; phylum Chordata; class Aves; order Gruiformes; family Aramidae; genus Aramus; species Aramus guarauna. The sequence goes on from VXBL01006367.1 coordinate 191,937, forward strand.
ATTGTAATCTAAGACAACTTCATGAGTCCTTACAGTAAAGAACTAAACAACTGCATGCAGAATATAGCTCAGTAATAATGTTTGAGTCTAAATGACAGCACAAATGAATCTGAGGGTGATGGTAAATGGGAATATGTCATGAGGAAAAAAAAAAAATTGGATGAGACTGATTACTTTGCTTGTAAGAGGTGAAATGTCCAGTAACTGAAAATGCCGAAGTTTTACAGGTGCATACTCTAGGATATTTCCAAAAAATGGCATTTGGAAAGACAAGAGCTGTTATATGCTCTGCCTGTTAACTTCTCACCTCTCTTTCTTCATTAAAGTGTTATAAAGGGAATCTGAAAATGCCTTTTAGTCTGCCCATGAGGGAACAGACAATACAGGAAACATCTCCTACCCAAAGTTTCATGGAGGTTCCTAAAAGCTGTCACAGAAGACAGCTTTTTATGGATTGAGAGATTCCTTGTGACCTCAAAGTACAGTGCTGTGGCCTATAAAGCAGTTGTAATTGAGACACAGCTTTTTCAGGGTTCTCTAAATTGTTGGGAACACACAAAATCATTAGTGGCACAGCTGTGGTTTAGCTGTTGAACTCTTTGAATGTCTTTGGGCTATGAATTCTGTTTTTAGGATGCTATATATACTCTAGTTAGGCAATGAAACATCTTGAGTGGATATTCTAGCATCTTTGGGGTGATTTTAAATGTAATCATTATTGATATACAGCTTACTACGGGCTCTAGTACTAATGAGGGTACTAGGGAAGTGCTTAATCAGCTGAAAATGGATTACAATTTTGACCTGTTGGTAAGTTAATAACTTTTTGCATGATCAGATAATGAAGTAAGCTGTTAAAGAAGAATATGTTGAAGTTTAAGTTAAATATATAAATTGCAATAATAGACTTGAGGTTTGTATGTGCAGGAAGTCCCAGATGAGACAAGATTTTAGCATTTACTTGGTTTAGTATTCATTTAGTAGAAGTACCACCAAATCTTTCAGATGGTAAGATAAAAACATCGCACTCTGTGTGAGGCATAGTACCACTGACTCCTGGTAAGATCTCACCAAGTCTGTGCAGTGACTGATCTTCTGGGAAAGACTGCTGTTGTGGGATAGGCAGAAAGAAGTCCTTTCCTATTTTCCATGACTCAGGGCTGTAATAGTTAACAACTACTCAAGATGAAGTTGAACGGGAGGGAGCTGAGATCACCTCCACCTCTTTTCTGGGAACCAGGGGAATTATGATGTTTTTCATTTCTCTAGTGGTAGACTTGGAAGTGCTAGGGTGACAGCTGGGACTTGATATTAAGGGTCTTTTCCAACCTAAATTATTCTGTTATGTTCAGATGTTTATATTATTCTCACAAACTAATTCATAATTCAACATAAACTGAAAATGTCATGCCAATAAAAAAGCAGTCTACTTGGTAGAGTCTGATAGTTATTCATATGTGCAAGATGATTCCTGCTAATAGAAAAGATACACTGTATCTGATGGAACTTACTGTTTGGAAATATTAACATGTTCAGATGATACAAGGTTAAAACTTATTTAATGCTTGGTATGTGTTTTATGAAAAAAATCTGTTTTGGAAGAATAATGAAAAAAAAAATTGTCACTGACCTTTTGTGGCTTTTACTGTCATAGTAAAGAAAACCTATTATTACAAAATACAAGATGTTATGACATGCCACTCTGGATACAGATTCATCTTCTCTGGAACTTAGGACTTACTTAGGACTTTACTAAATAACTCCTTTAAGTTAGAGAAGGGCATTTGTAGCAGATGATGGAGTATGTCCCAGGTATGCCTGCCCCCAAGGTAGTTTGAAGCTAAAAATCTGAGTATGAAAGAGTGTTGGTATTCAACAGAAAATGCAGTACTCAGTTTGCTTCTCTACTGAACATTCTCCAACAAGAAAATATCAGGTCTTTGGAAAAATTAATCTTATGGAAGATAAATGTTACAATTATCTAATGTTGAAATGCTGGTGATTGTACCTTTTTGTAGGGTTTGGGTTTTTTAACACTTCTGTGGGTCTTTCATAGGGAGAATACTTATAAGCCAAAGGCCACACTGTATTTGTCCCAGCTGAAAGTAAATATTTTGGGTAAGAGTGTTTTTTGGTTTACTGCCTTCATTCTAAACTTGAGCTAGAACATTCAGATCAAGAACAGAACGTGATACTGAGTTTTTTGATTTCTTGTGGTATAAGTCTTGGAGTTGGGTCATTTTAGGAGAAAAACAACAGGATAATAAAGATCAAACTAATATAGGTTGCTGAAGTCTCTTAACGTATATATCTTACATGTATAAGATGCTCAAAGCCTCTTGGAAACTGTTCTTTCATGTTTCTCTAAGTTGCGGCTTCTGTATGAAATTAATTATCCACACCTTTAAAATAAGAGCAATTAAAAAAGCAATAAATCTGTGAGATTTCCTAACTGAAATCCTTGTGAATTATCAGCAGTCTTATGATTCTATATTCCAAAATATACTGTATATTCTTTGTAGGGGCTCACTGCCTTCTCATTGATAAGAAGGAAGTGGCAGAAAAAGTAGATTGGTCTGAAAATTTTTCAGAGGTCACAGGAAGGGTATTTGCAGAAATGTTTCTCTTATTTCAAATATCATCTTTTTTCTTTTTCTCTGTTCTCCAGCTTTTCCCTTGTTATAATAGGATAATTTGTGATATGCATCTGGTACCTTTTCCTTTTCTTGAGAAGTTATTATAATGCTTCTATTTCTAACCTTCAATTTATGTTCCATTGTGTTCTACTGAAATTATTTCTTATTGCACACATTCCCCAGTTCAGATAGTTTTATTATTGTGCCCTTTTCAATTCACTAAGGACAACTTTACATTCTGACAGAAACATAGTTCTTCAAAACATAGATGACCTAAATCTTAAGGAGAAATGTAGTATCATTTCCCAAGAATATTTCTGTTTCATTCTATGATCCTGGAAGATCATTCTTAAGTATCACAGATATGAAATTGTTATGAAATGAATTTCCCATGAAAGTGACCTCTCACCCAGGAGAGATTAAACATTTGCGTTGTATGTATCATCCCTTCCGAGTGAGAATTACACCATAGTGCACTGGGAAAATATATCAGGCCATATTATTTTACATTATCCGGGTTGGAAAAAGAACACTAAAACATAGTTTAAAATAGATGAAATCATTTCTACTTGTGTTAGTATTTACAAATGTCATGTGTTGTCTAAAAATAATACAAGGAACACTTGGAAATCATTTGGCTTGAATATTTAAGATTGTCAAGACTTTGTAATACCAGTATAGACAACAAAATTAGTAATAAACTTAATTTTGCCTCTTTGGTTGTTCCTTATAATAGAGTTCATTGCTGTGATCGTGGGATCTTATTTTTCCTGTGCATTTTTGGTTTGGTCCACAGAACAGAGTCCTTTCTCAAATTGGTCTATGTGCAAATATGACCCTAAACTTCTTTCTGAACACCACCTGTACCATGTTTGAAAATGGAGTTAACTCTTTCTCTTTAGTTTTCTGTGATCACAATGTCTGGTTCCAAACTAAATTAGTGCAGTACTGTTCCAAAGGGAAAGTCTTGCTAGCCCTATGGCATAGAGTGGGATATTTCATCTGTTTCATAGATGAAATTTAGGTTAGAAATACTCTGCAATTGTAGACATCTTGATTGTCATGTTTTTCAGTACTATGGTGATGTAGGTTGAGAACACTGAATCACTTGAGTTCAAGTGAAACAGGGAATGTTTGAAGTCCAATGTATAAAAGTGGTGAAGACCAGATCTCACACTAAGAGGAAGCAACACACAAACCAGGCTGTTCTTGCTGCCTTAACTGAGACCAATTTGAGCTGGGTGGCCTCAGTTACTTGCTTTTTGTCTGTGGGAACAGAGATTGATTATGAGTTATTTGATCTGTCTTTGAGGATAACTTAATATACTGTAATACTTTCTTCTTCCAGAATGTATTGGTTCTTGTGCACTAAATAAAAGTTCTGTTCTGGGTTCCCTTTCCTTGTTCCCTACTTAAAATTGTTCCCTTTCAGACTTGATTCCGAGTTCTGTGGTGTGTTTTTTGTTTTTTTTTCTTCATCTTGCTTTATTGCCTGCTTTGGGTCTAGCCTGACCCTGTAATGATAAAAGTTAACTGATAGTGGAAATTGTTTATATTTACAATGAGTGTGAGAGTTCTTGCATGCTTTTCCACTTCTGCTAGAAGATTTTAAGCCAAAATAAGGTTGCTGAAGTTGGTCCTGATCTTCAGGTAGATTGTGTAAGTTTCCCGTACACCTTTGTTTCTTCCTCCTTCTTCCATCCCCTAACAGTTCTGCTGTGGTCATGTAATGATCAAAGTGAAACACTTCATCAGTGTTGCAGTGGGGTACAGGAGTGTGTGAAGGAGCACGAGAATTAAGGCAACCCTACAGATAGACTTTCATTGACCAAAGTTTTAGACAAATTTTTGATTAGATCTTCATTTAACTGAAATAGGAGGCAACACAAACTGGTGGAGTGAAAAGTTTTAAAAATCTAAGAGAGGATTAGGTCACTGTCATAGTTGTACCAGATCAATACTCTTCAATTACTGAGCCATGAAATGAAATCCTCAATGTGCTTAAATGCAAATTGACAAAAATGGGAGAAGGGAACTTAAAAAAAAAATAAATAAATATTTAGTCATAAATGAAAAATGTTAAATCAATACCACAGAGGTGGTCCATGCATATTTTTCTTTAAAGGAAAAACTCAGTTACTGTGCTATCTTTCAATTTTCCTTTCCCTTCTCAGAAATGGAAGCTCAGTCCTGCCTGATGATGGAGGTCTGGAACAGTCTTTTTTTGCATGAACGACAGCTTGGAAAACCTACACTCATGGAGCATTTACTCCAATAGATATTTTTCCTGTCCCTGCTATTTTTCATTGTGTTTTGCATAACCACTGTAATTGCATCACAGCTATATGTCTAAACAAGCATTTGAAGTAGGTTTAATGTTTTTCAAATGAACTTAAGGGAGATCTTTGTACCTCTCTCATTGTCTTTTCAGGTATAAATGCTCCTTTCTGAGCTGGAAAATAAATCATATTCTGCTGTTATGTTGAAAACTAACAAATCTGAATCTCTTACTGGTCAGAGCACTTCCAATCCTTCCATCACCTGGGAAAGCACTCAAAATAGATTAATTGCCTTTAAACCACTTTATTCCTGAACCACATTGTCCCAGTGTGATTCCCCCACCCCCCCACCCTGTCACTGATGTAAAAGAAAACTAAAGTCATTGTAGTTTCACTGCTGTTAAAACTGAGAAATTGTGCTCTCAAATACATAATAGAACTTAAAGAATAAGAATAGATCCCTCAAGCTTGAAAATCTAAGGCGAATGCTAAATTCTTCAAATAGTCACAGCAAGAGTCTCCTTGAAAACAATTTAACATGACAGAAAACACTATTTAAAATTATACCACATATTTGTACTTCCAATATTGTGAACAATAGTTTGTCCCCAGATAGACAATCAGCAATACTTCCCTGAAGGACAGACTAAATAATTTTAAATATCTTTATAAAGGTGATGAATATTTTCTTCCTTTGGCTATAAGAATAGCAATCTCTTCTACTCCATTGCTTCTACTCTGAGAAAGCATATAAGTTCATAGGCGAGGGTTTTTTCTGGCAAAGTTCTTTCCATTCAATCCACAGGACATAAACACATTCAGACTTACTTTGTCATGTAGGAGAATGTGTGGGAACATGCTGCTGCCCAGGTGCCTGGCTGCAGGCTGTGCCCTACTCTACACTAGAACTGGATGGCAGCAGTAAGCACACCTGTGGGAGATGTGCCCATGTAGAGGAACTCCTCAGCTTTATGGCAGAAGTCTGGGTCTTTTTTTTTTTTTTTCCTGTAGGCGGTGATGAAGTTGCACCACAAAGCCCAGTAGTGAAACTACTACCTTGGGCTTGCAGAGGGCAGAATTTGGCCTGTTTAGGAGACTGGTTAGTGGAGTCCCTTGGGAGGCAGTCCTGAAGGGCAAAAGAGTCCAGGAAGTCTGGATGTTGTTCAAGAAAGAAATCTTAAAGTTGTAGGAGCAGGCTGTCCCTGTGTGCCGAAAGACTAGCCAGTGGGGAAGACTGGCCTGGCTGAACAGAGAGCTTTGGCTGGAACTCAGGGGAAAAAGGAGAGTTTGTGACCTTTGGAAGAAGGGGCGGGCAGGCAATTCAGGAGGATTACAAGGATGTTGTGAGGTTATGCAGGGAGAAAATTAGAAGGGCCAAAGCTCAACTAGAACTTAATTCAGTTACTGCCCTGAAAGACAATAAAAATGTTTCCATAAATACATTAGCAACAGAGGACTGAGGAAAATCTCCATCCTTTATTGATCTGGGGGGGAACATAGTGACAAAGGCCAAGGAACTTAGTGTGTTCTGTGGCTCCATCTTTAATACTAAGACCAGTTGTTCTCTGGGTACCAAGGCCCCTGAGCTGGAAAACAGGCATGGGGAGCAGAATGAAGCTCCCATAATCCAAGGGAAAATGGTTAGTGACCTGCCACACCACCTAGACACACACAAGTCTATGGGGCTGGATGGAATCCACCCAAGGGTACTGAGGGAGCTGGCAGAAGTACTTATCAAGCAGCTTTCTATTGTTTACCAGTAGTCCTGGCTAACTAAGGAGTTCCCAGTTGACTGGAGGTTAGCAATTGTGATGCCCACCTACAAGAAGGGCCCGAAGGAAGATCCGGCCTGTCAGTCTGACCTTGGTGCTTGCAAATGTTATGGAGCAGATCATCTTGTGTGCCATTGCACAGCACATACAGGACAACCAGGTGATCAGGCCAAGTCAGTGTGGGTTCATGAACCTGTGTTCAGTTTTGGGCTCCTTGCTACAAGAAAGACATTGAGGTCTTACGAGGAGCAGCTGAGGGAACTGGGGTTGTTTAGCCTGGAGAAAAGGAGGCTCTCTACAACTACTTGAAAGGAGGTTGCAGTGAGATGGGTATTGGTCTCTTCTCCCAAGTAACAAGTGTTAGGACAAGAGGAAATGGCCTCAAGTTCTGCCAGGGGAGGTTTAGATTGGATATTAGGAAAAATTTCTTCACTAAAAGGGTTGTTGAGCACTGGAACAGGCTGCCCAGGGGAGTGGTTGAGTCACCATTGCTGGAGGTATTTAAAACATGTAGATGTAGTACTAGGGGGTATGGTTTAGTGGTTGGACTTGGCAGTGCTAGGTTAATGGTTGGACTCTATGATCTTTAATGGTCTTTTCCAATCTAAGTCATTCTACGAAATAGGAAGTGAAGTTGAGCCCAGGAAGAAGGGGAGGGGTGGGTGGAAGGTTTGTTTTTAGACTTTATTTCTTATTAAATTACTCTGATTTTTTTTGATTGGCAAGAACATAAATTAATTTCCCTGAGTCGAGTCTGTTTTGCCTGTGACTAATTGCTGAGTGATCTCCCTGTCCTGATCTCAACTCATGAGCCTTTCACCTATTTTTCTTTCCCTGTCCCATTGAGGAGGGGGGAGTGATAGAGTGGGTTGGCTGGCACTTGTTATCCAGCCAAGGTCAATCCACCACACAGCATTACTGCGGTTTATCTATACCTGAATTCTCCTTCCCTGTACTGATCCTAATGGAAGCCAGCCCTAAAAGTCAGAGGCATTAGTAACTCTAAATCTTTTTATCAGCAGGCACGTGCTTATTTGGGGAGTGGAAGTGGGTGAAGCTCTTAGTTGTACGGGAAGCCATTATTTTAGTATGGGAGGAGAAGCTCTTAGATCTGAGTTACTTTAAGAAGGGGCAGAGTAACCAGGGTATATAGTGAGTTAAAGGACGTTGGAAAATGTCTAGGGCAGTTTTGCATGTAATATTAAATGTGTATATTAATATATACACATGTATATAATATTAATTATACACATGTATATAATATTAAATGTGCATTCTCTTTGGTGCCTGCTGAGCCTCTCTGACTGAAGACTAGGAAATTAGAGGCTTTCAAGCTGTATTTTGAGTTAGACTCTCCAGCTAGACAGGTGTTCTACCTCCTTGGGTTCTGAATACGCCTCCACACCACCCAATCCTTGCACAATACAAGCTGTGAGTAGCAGTAGGCTGTCACGGTGCCCCGTGGGGGCACAAACTGCCCTGTGCTGGTGGAAACCAATTCCAGCTGACTGGTGAAGATGAAATGCCAGGGGGTGGGGAAGAAACCCCACTAGACACCAAAACTGTACCCAGCCCATCAAAGTATGTACACATGCCCTAGTCCTTAGCAGTTGTTGGGGCAGGAGGAGGAGGGAAGGTTAGATGAGGTGCCTACTTCCTCTCTCCTCGCCAGAGCAAATTTAACTGCTTGTGTGTGCACCCTGAATTGAAAACAGGGGAAGCAGGGAGTAGGGATGGTGGAGGCTGGGTGCTTGTTTAATGGTGTGTTGGAGAGTCCTGAGGCATCTGCTTCTGTGCCTGACTTCTGGCCTAAAGTTTCTGTGAGTTGGCAGTAAATGAACCAAAGTAAATTATTTTTTTAATTGCTTTGGTTGGAAAAGACCCTTAAGATCATCAAGTCCAACTGTTAACCTAGCACTGCTAACTCCACCACTAAACCATGTCCCTAAGCACCACATCTGTATGTCCTTTAAATACCTCCAGGGATGGCAATTCCGCCACTTCCGTGGGCAGCTTGTTCCAGTGCTTGACAGCCCTTTCATTGAAGAAATTTTGCATAATACCCAGTCTAAACCTCTACACCTGCCTGTAAGTGTGCTCTGTTACGGAGAAATGAGAGACCACTTGTAGAAAAAGTCCATGCTGTGGAAACCTTTGGGAATGCCAGAAAAGAACTTTCTGGATGTCTGCTCTTGTTTACTTTTTCATGCTGTTTGAATTCTGGGGTATCAAAGCCTGTCTTCTCAATGTCCAAAAATAAAACAAGGAAAAATTAGTGTAAGAACTACTTTGCAAGGCCTCTTTATTTCTGAACTTAACTTGCTTTTAAGTATCCTTAGCCACATGGTCAAAGCAAAGCGAGGAGGATAAAAGTGTGTCAAGAATTTAGTTTGCTTGGAGTTGAGATTAACTTAAGTTTAAAAATGATTGTTTTGTTTTTAAGGCTGGTGGTGACATTGAACTTAAAGCAAGGAGACTGGCTAATGGGAGAGGCTATGGAAATGGAAGTGACAACAGCTGAAGCGGAAGGAAAAAGCTGAAAATTTAAAGTGCTGAAAAAAATCATGTGGGTGAGAAGACTGGGTAATTTCTCTTTTAGAATGTTGTGAAAACTGATGCATGCTCAGCTTCATTGTGGAGACTTAGTAATACCTGTAATTTGATACTTTACACAGAGATAGAAATTGAGCGATAGTTCTGAAAGAATATTGCTTACAAATTGACATTTGAAAATGAGCAAAGCTGTAGAACACATGTTAGAAAATATTGAGCAAATAGAAAACAGATCCTAATGCTAAGCAGGTCTGCTAGTGATAGCTAATGTTATCCTGGTATTTATCTTTGGGGCAGAGAAGGTGTTTGAGACAAGCTCCAATGTATGAGTGGTTTGTATGCAAACACTAGCATTTTGGTTGCTGTTAGACACCTGTCCTGATCCTCTGCTGTTGTAATAACTGATGTAGGTTGTGGCAACCTAAAACAATATTGGGGAACTTAAACAAAATGATGGTATTTGAGTTAGAAATCGGGAATTTGAGGAAATTTTTGTCAAGTATAATTTGGAGATTATTTCAAGTGCTTGTTTTTAGTTTACTCACTTTGAGAGGTTATTTATCTATTTTAAATTACTTTGTGCTAGTATTGCTGAATTCTGATCAATATGTATGGGAACTATGTGATCTGAAGGCAGATCATGCTATTGTGCTGCTTTTTTGACCAATTACAGGATTCTGTTTCAGTGAAACCATGAAGAGAAGTTGGTTATGTTAGAAAAAGGACTCTTTCTTATTGATGTATTAACATCCTAATCACCTTTTGGAAGTTTGAAATGTGTATTTTAATTTAAAAAGGTCCACTAGAAATAAGCGGAATTTAACAAAATTTGGAGATATTTATACCTGAAACTTGTTGGTTTTTCTCCTATGTGCTTTTTTGTTTTTCCTATTCCTGTTCTGCTCTGAGATCACTAGTGGCAATCGCTCTCCTGGTATATCCAGTATGAGGGGGAAAATTTGTACTGGTCACTTAAATGTGAGACTATTGATTTGTCAATTTAGGTTATTTCTCAAGAAAAATTCCTCATTGTAAGGCATTGAATGAAAGAGAGAAGGAAATAAAATTTAGGTTTATAAACATGCATGATTAATGCTGGTTTGTATTTGCTCATTAAATATGTGCAAAACATGCAGATTTTATTACCAAGTAAAATTCCATAGTTCCATATAGACTAAAAGTGATGAGTGCCATTGTTGCCATGTATTTGAGGTGTGAGATGCAGACATTATTAGAGTGTAATTTGGTGCATCCATACTGTTCCATAAAGTACATAGATTGTGAAGAAACTTGAACAGTAATGTAATTATATTTTATTCAGAGGAAGCAGTCTACGTTTTCTGAATGCTTTTCATTTGGTAGCATACATGCAACTTTATACAAAGAATTCAGAATTATACAATATTGGATGAAATGAATGCTATACCAAGAATTTGTTAGTCATTAGAAGTGAAACAAAATTGCTTTCCTCTGAGGTGCTCCCTGTTTTTGTGAATTTCATTAAGTGGGATTCTTGACACAATTGCTGAATTAGAATTTAAAAACATATGAAACACATTAGCTGTATGGACAGATATGACTTTTGAGAAAACAATACTCCTCCCTTGTGTTTCAGGCAAACTTCATGACTGTTAAAATGACTATGGAAACAGGTGAAAGACATATGGAGCTGATAACTGACACCTATTTTTATGATAAGCAGTTGTGTAAGATTCTGCATCTGCTAGTCTGTGATTTGCTGAGAAAGGGTTTTAAAAAAAAAAAAAAACCAACCCAACACAAAACCAACAAAAACAACCACCAAGCAAAAAAATCGTAGCTCTTACATGTTTATTTTTTCTGGACAAAGCCTCAATAAGTTTACATTTCTTTGTGCCTTGAAACATTGCTTTACTGTGTAGTTAGTTAAAGAGGGATGTTGAGAAGAACTCTGTACCTTTCCACCAAGTTAGCTGAATCCCTGACCATCTTAGTCCTTCTCTGGACTCTTTCCAATTAGACGACATTTCCTTATCCTTTGAGCACAGAACTGAACGCTTTTTCAGATAGAAGTTCATATGTGCTCAACAGAGGAGATTGATGTTTGTACTCTTGCTACCCCTTACATGGCTAGTGTTGACTGCTGGTAGGATGAGTTTGAGTTGCATTTCGCTGTCAACCTGTCTGTAGAGCTGCTGGCTGGTTTATACTGATGCACAGGGACAGAGTGTTCCTGGACAGAGGACTTTTCCTTTTATTGATGAAGTTCTTGTTCACCCATTTTTTCCAGTGTGAGTTTCATGTGAATTGCAGCTTTGGCTTCCAGCCTATCAGTTGCTGTCTCTCTTGGTGTCATCTGCAAACTTGATGAGTGTGTAATGAGGTAATTCATTCTGTGATCTGGGTTTTAGGTGGTGTTGAAGAGCACTGGTCCCTTGTTGGGGCAAGCATTGAAGCTTGAGGAACACCTCTCACAGCTAACTGCTAGACAGACATTGAAATGTTGACTACCACTCTCTGAACCTAATGATCTGCTTTCTCCCTACCTTGTAGTCTGCCTCTCCAATCTGTATCTCTTCAGTTTTGCTACAAGGACACTGTAAGAGATAATTTTGAAATAAATTTTTAAAGTCAAAGTAAGGAATACAAAATAACTACCTGTTTTTCCCTTATCCAGTTAGTCATCTTAAAACAGAAAATGATAAGGTTAATCAAATGTAGGATTTGTGCTTGGTAAATTTGTGCTGGCTGCTTCCATGTCTTTCATGTGCCTAGAAATAGCTTTGAGGCCTTCTGTGACCTTCTTGGGGATGGAGGTGTAGCCAACTGACTATAGTTTCCCACATCCTTCCCCATGCCCCTTTTGGGACATAAGATTAGTCTTTTTCTAGTTGCTTTTTCTAGTTCTGAGTGCTTCTCCTGATCACCGCTGTCTTTCCAAGCTCGTGGAATAACTTCATGATGACTTTAGCCAGGTTACTCTGAACCACTGGATGTTTGGTTAGCTGTTTTGGACCTGTACATGTTCACCTTACTGAAGTAGCCTCTGACTTATTTTTCTTCTAATCACACATTTCCTCCTCAATGTGCTACCAAGAACATGGACTTAGGATACCTGGTAGCAGAGCTTGTCCTGAAGACCTCCAGGCAAAGGAGGGGCCAAGTACATCAGTCTTTCCTTCATTACTAGATTACCCACCCCAATGAATACTGAGTCAAAGCTTTTCTTGGCTTTTCTTTTGCTGCAGTGTACACTGGTACCTTCCCGTTGCCCCTCACTTATCCTTCCAGTTTTAACTCCAGTAAAGCATTGGCCTTTCAAATGTTCCTAGAGTTCTTAGTAATACATATATCACTGCCTTCACTTCTTGTAGCCTGTCTTCTTGCATTTGAGCTTAGTAGGGGTTCTTTATCCAGCCTGGACACTTTCTGCTGTGGCTGCTTGTTTTCTTGCACTTAGATTATTTGATCGAAAACTTGACTCACTTTCATTGATGATCTTTGTGCTTCAACAAAGCTACTCTTAAAGATCAGTCAGACCTCATGAGCTCCTTTGTTCTCTGGGTAATCTTCTATGAAATCCTGACAGCAGTTCCCTGAATGGACTGAAATCTGTTCTTCTGAAGTCTGGGGTCTTTCTCCTGCTGCTTGCTTCACTGTCTTTCCTCAAGATCTTAAATTCTTCCATCTGCAGGTTAGCACAGCATAGATTGCCAGTGACTATCACATCCCTAACCAGTTCTTTGTATGTAGTAGAGCACCTTTCTAGTTTGCCTATCCAGTACTTTCTTGATAAAAGAAAACAAAACAAAAAAAAAAAACCAAACCAAAACCCCAATGTACTTTTGAAACTTTCTGGATTGCTTGTGCTGTGCAGTATTGGTTTCTCAGTAGCTATCAGAGTGGTTAAAGTCCTCTGTGAGAACTAAGACACATGACTGGAACATCTTCCAACTGTCTGAACAATGCTTTGTGTATCTACTTTTTGGATAGCTGCCACAGCCATTCATTAACATCATTTCCCTCTTTGACAGCTTACTGATCCTGTTTCAGACTATCATTCCACAGGAGAGCTCCATGTATTTGTTCTGTTTCTCTGTGTAGAATGCAATCATTTTTCTTCCCTTTTTCCTAAAAGTGATGTATCCATCTGTCTCACAACTCCATTCATGAAAACTATCCCATCTTGTCTCTTTCATTTGTTCCCCCACTTTTGTCAGGTATTGCATCTGTTCCTTGCCAGCAGTTTGCTCTTTGAAGATCACTGTGTGTTTGTAGAAGCCAAAGCCCTTTGCCAGCTACAAAGTCACATGTTGACTGACGGAATATATTTCTTCCTGCCATAGCCTTTCTCCTTGACTTGATTTAAATGACACTCTCCCATAGGCCCCTGTCCTCTTCATCTGAGTCCTCAGAGCTATGTAATCGCCCTGGATCTCAGTCTCCCTGAGTAGTATTGTTCATGCCTCCTATGTGGTTGTGACAATGGGCAACAAAGAGCAGTGCTTCAAGATCTAGATGAGTTCCAGCAGTCTCTGCAAGGTTGAGGATCCAGGCCCTGGACAGGCACTAAACCTCCTGGAAACAAGAAGTTTGACAGGAAGATGGGCTTGTGTGTGAGGCTACGCCCCTTTCTGCATACTGACAAATACAGCAATTTTTTAAAATATTCTAATCAAGCTAAACCAATTATTTTGCTGATCTTAGTAAAAATAAATCCATTTGCAAAATTTTAAGTTCTTCTCACTACCCCTCCCCTAAATACAAACTTTTTCTTCCACCATTCCCCTTAAGGAAGTGAATGGCGCCTTTCACATCATGGAGACTTCTCTGATTGGAAATAATTTTAGGAAAGTTACTTTTGAGGAAAGACAAGTTGCTTCTTAATGTACACTGCTTATATGCCAGTCTTGCAGACAAAATGATATCTTTGGTATTTCAGAGATTTTTGCTTCAGTTCAAGAGTCCTAAAATGTAATGGCTGTTCTTCATTGGAATCTTTTACCTTATTGCAGCTTGTATAACAGTGTAAAATGCATAGCTTATTTCTTGACACTTCAGTAAATGTGCAGCTTGGCCTAGAAGTTTGGATTGAAAGGTAGCTGAGTTTCAGGCCTAATGAATGTGAAGGGCCAGTTATTGTGATTCATATTGGCCCAGATTCTGTTTGATGTTGGTAGAAGCTTAGGGAGATGAAGGACTAAAATTTTAGACCTGGTGCTGCTTAGCCATCTACATTTGAATATTTTCCTTTAAATAAGAGGCCTTTCAATCTGTTTAGGTAGCAGAATAACTGGACTGAATTTCTCTGCCTATGGAGCTTTGAATTCTCTGCGTTTAGGAAAATGTCTGGTTCTTTAGCAGCTGAAGTAAAGACTTGGTTTCCTGTAATTAGGAATCTACTTCAGAGTTTTAGCTCTTGATCCTAAATGGTTGGCTTAAAAAGTGATAAAAGGAGAGGGAGGAAAAAAAAAAGGTAGGAAGTCTTTAAATTTTTAATGGGAAAGAGTAGAATGTTCAAGCACTCTGTCCTCATTCTGCAGTCACTGAATCTTGCTCAGGCTTTTGTGAGCTCACTTAGAAACAGGAATACTTCTGAAAATTGGTAAAAAAAAAATAATCAGAAAATAAGATATCAAAATAATTATTTCAAGAACTCCATGTATTATTAGCCTGTTTTCATTAGGGAAAATGAGAAATAACTATTGTACTTCTGTGTCTGAGGCTGGGATTTCTCTCACTGTCTTTCAGTAAAAAATGCTCACTTCATTTAACCAGCTGTACAGAACCATTCTGGTGGTCTCCAAACACTGATTTATATTCTACCTATGCAACATTCCGACTACAAGCTTCGAAAGAAAGGCTACTGTTGTAACAACTTTTCCTGTTCTTAAGCTCAGCTACCTCTGTGAGCTGAACCAGACACCGTATAGAGAAGTCAGATCACTTCTGCAATCATGCTACAAGAACCAGCCAGGCTCCCCCTTTGTTCACTCACAAACATTGTGAGAGAATTATCTATAAAAAGAAACCTGAAATCCACAGATTTACAAATGGGAAATGAGTGCCAGGACTGATGTATGTGGAAAAGGTAACTATCGTATGAATCCTGTTAGCTGTAGGAGTTGAGGGATGAGCCTACAGCTCAGGAGATTGCCAGGAATTTATTCTGTCCACCCAAAGAATCAATCATCAGCGTTCTCTTATAGTGTGCAATGGCTATGTTTTCTTTTTAATTCTAGATGATTAAGGACTTCAGACTAGCAAGTTGCTTACTTAGTATCTGTAATGTTTTCCCTTCTAGTTGACTCTGCTTTTCCTGGAAATATGGCAAGGTTGATCCTGGTTTTTAGGGGACTGTTATCTGTTACAGACTCTATTGCGGAAGCTGTAGGTCATCCTTTCAGTCAGTCATAAAAGTGAGATCTAAAAGACTTGATACCCATTAGAGTGCAGATAATAATTGGTCTTTAGTGAATAGGTATCAAACTAATTAATGACTAAAACCTGCATTTGTTTTTATGGGCTAGGTAGTTGGTAGAGCTTATTCTTTGTCCTGAGAAACTACATATTACTTCAGACGTAATTCTACTGTTCAGTTTTTTGGGATAACATCTGAGTTTTGCATGTTCATGAAGCTTTCATATTATATATGCAAGGTTAAAACTTGGGTATTGTGGTCTATAGAAGTCACTGTCAAGAAGTCCATTGTATGCAATATAGCTAGTGAGACTGTATATTTCACAGGATAGTCTTAAGATGCTGTATGTCAGGTCTGTGACAGCAAAACATATATTAAAAAAACCTAGTTGGAAAAAAAGTAATAATTATGGTAAAAGTTGGAAGGAAGTAGGCTTCTGTGTATGGTTGGAAATAATTTTCAGGTATCCAAAAAAGAAAAAAAAGTGCCTTCAGCAGTAAAAAATTGCCTCCTTATGCTAGTTTCTTAGATTGGAGTGTTTCCAGAAGCTCATAATGGTATCTTGCTTCTCTATAATGAAAGTTTTGATACCTCATTTGTGAGGTTTGGTTATTTTGCTATGAAGTTATTGTCAACCTATGGAATATTAATAAAATGTCTAAGATTGTGATCATAATGCCATAAATAGAAATTATTTTTATATGACTGCATTGATAAATAAGTAGAGAAAGATATTTAATGTGTTGTAAAGTATATGAATAATATACTAATATCTATTATAAGTTAGATAATATGGCTTATAAGAGGTAGATTTACAAAATAACTTGTTGTAGTTTAGCCCCAGTGTGGTGGGTTGACCCTGGCTGGGCCCAGGTGCCCACCAGAGCTGCTCTATCACTCCCCTCGTTCCTAGACAGTGGAGGAAAAAGCGTGGGGTCTCTCCCACAGGGTGCAGACCTTCAGGAGCAGACTGCTCCAGCGTGGGTCCCCCACAGGGTCACAAGTCCTGCCAGCAAACCTGCTCTGGTGTGGGCTTCTCTCTCCATGGCTCCACAGGTCCTGCCAGGAGCTTGCTCCAGTGTGGGCTTCCCACGGGACCACAGCCTCCTTCAGGTGCCTCCACCTGCTCCGTTGTAGGGTCCTCCACGGGCTGCAGGTGGCATCTCTACACCCCCTCATCCTTTCNAGACAAAGACATTTTAATAGAATAACAAAGGAAGAGAATAACAACAAGAGTAATAATACAAGTGATGCACAAATGCAATTGCTCACTGCATGCACAAGGAAAATAAAGCAATCTGATGACCAGTCTGTTTCTGGGCAGCAAATCTGCCTTATGGCTAGCTTCCTGAGTTATATATGGAGCACGACATGAACCCCACAACAGACGGGTCCTCTGAGAGACAGGGCAAGGTAGACAGCTGTTTTGTTTCCTCTGCTTCCAAGGCAGCTATTCCAGAAGCCCACCAGTACTCTTTTTGGGTCCCTGAAATACCCTCTCCTAAGGTAGTCTATGCCCAGGATGCACGGAGCCTCTGGGCCAGTCACAATAGAGGGCTTTTGCCACTCAAAGTGGCTCATTTGCCATTGTAGGGCAAGAACGGCAGTCAAAACATAGGGATTCTGACGACATCAATTCTCTTAATAATACGCTTTATGCCCACATGCTTTTATACAGGATTTATTTATTGTGGTATTTGCCAATCTGTATTTTGTGAATGTTGAAGTATTCTGGGCAGAATCTGGGATCCACTGAAGTCATTAGCTAATCTAATCTATGTACCAGTTGGGTGCTCAGGTTTTACAATTTGGGTTAAATATATGACCAGATCTAAGAATTCAGTCCTTCCTACAATATCTATTCTTTGATTTTAAGCTTGGAATGGTGCATGTAAGATGGCTTGAGATACAAACATGATTTTTAGAGTGTTATAAACTTAGTGAAAATAAAAGATTGAAGTGGACACAATAGCTACTTAATTTTTGAAAAATTGGCTTCAGTTTTTTAAATACAGGCTTCAGTTAGCTTATCCTGGGTTTTTTATTTTTTTTTCTTTTTTTTTTGAGTTGAATGACAAGTAGAACTCCAGAGAGTGGATATCCAGGAACCACAAGTGGCAGCAGGAGAGTGAACTAGGAAGGAGAGAACAGTTCTGTTTTCTGGCAACTGTTTTCTAGTTTGCATGTTGTCTGGAAAGCATTAGTCATCAGATTACAGAGTAAAAGCTTATATTGAAACTTGTGTTTTTCTGTTGAAAACTGTGGTTTATGCCAGGGAGGTGATGTGACTTAAGGGCTAAATTGTCTAGACATGTTATAGCTGGAGACAGGATGGCTGAATGGAAGCACTGGTGGGGAAGCAGACGAAGAGGAGAAAGCATTAGATCCCACTATGCCAATCACAACTGGTAGGGGCAGAAGCTTACTTAGGTCTACTAGGAAGTCTCTACATTTCTTAGGAGTGGAAGGAAAACTTTTCAGCTTGAATGCTAGAAAAAAGTGTTTCTTCAGGAGTTATGTTAGGAAGTTAAGATAAATCATCTGATGCAAGTGTATCATTTTTCTTAATGCTCTAAACAGACAAAAAAACCCTAAGAATTTTCAATTTATACTGAATGCAGACACATCTTGTGTTACTCATCACCATCGTGATATCTGAATTATGAATTGTCATGACCTTACATAAACATCAATATGAAACTATATTGAATTATGAAAGTGAAGTCCAAAAAAAGTCTCCAAAGGGCAGCTAGTCTTCATATGTATTATAATAGTTATGACAAATATTCTTTCCTCCTTCTGATGGAGAAAAATAAACTAAGAATGTTTCCAAAATGGCATCCAATATTTTGTCTTCCTTGACCTGCTCCCTCATCTTTTTTTATTTGGCTCTAGGCAGAGGATGAAGAGGGCTTGAATTCTCATGTTATAGCATTTGTGTGTGTTGGGTATTGTTTGTTTTTAAATAACAGAAGAACTGAAGAATCACTGAGGAAACCTGTTTGAAATTGAAATTCCTAATGAGAAGTGACCATCATAGGAACATGAGCAGGAGCAGCTGTGAGACTAAATGAGCATGAGAGGTTGGATGCAGAGAGAATAAAAAGTTTCCTCATTTGTACAGCATAATGGAGTGAAATATATTTGGTCAAAATGAAGTCCAGTTGTATTGTAATCTTGGCTGCATATACAGATAATAAAACGGCAGTCCTTAGTTCAATTTGCAAGCTACTCAAGGCCAGAGAAATGATTAAGTGTGTGCACAAAAATAGGGAGCTGGGCAATGAAAAGAAAATAGACATATACTACTGCGGGATATGAAATCTCATATGAAAAGGATTATGTACTTCTAAGGCAGTAGACAGACAAAAACTAATAGTACTTATAGGACAGAATCCGTGTGGGGGTAAAATAATGTTAAAAGAAAATCCCTCTTGAAGCAATGCTTGTTTGGTTTTTTGTTAGATCCCCAAAAGCAACCGTAGTTACAGACATCTCTGTAGAATGAGACAGTCTCCCATAATTGTAATTCCTGCTTTTTAAGTCACAAGACTTTCTATTATATCTGAAAGTATCTGCTCCCAACCTATAGTATCTAGATGCCTTTCAAGTTGCAGGAGAAACCAACATGCCAAGATTGCTTTTCATGAGAGAACAGTGTATTTAATTAAATTCTTAAGCTATCATTCATATATGTGTTACACAACAGAATTTGTTGATAGTATATGCATTGCTTTCAAAGAATGAATCTTGCTTCTTTTTAAACTGCAGATGGGAAAGTCTACTTCTGTTCAGTGTAGTATTGTTGAATGTTCTCTAAATTGCTGTGAAATTAATTTCATTTTGTAGCTTCTAAAGAATTCAAAATTCAAGGAAGTTAGTCTGGTTTGGGAGTTCATGTTAAGTTTCTCATTACTTTATTGTCATTACTCTAGGGATCAATCCAACTGGCATTATGCCTTCAATGTCTCGGTTAGAAGGACCAGGAAGTATAAAAACAACCTGTGGACCTTGACTTGCAGAATAAAGTCACTTAGCTTTAGAAAAGGTTTAATATTGAACAACACTGTCTAATTATAAATCTAATGGGACCATCAGTGTTAAGAATCAATGAGTTATGAATATGGGGAAGAGGGAAAGAAAAGGAAATGTAAAATAATTAATTTGCTGTCAGTCTTAGAAAAGCGCAGTTCAATCAACTTGATTTCTAGAAGGATAAAAGCTTGTAATTAATAGGTAATATGATTAAAGGCTAATCACCAAAAATGCAAATAAACAATAAATGGAGGAATGCCGTATCTTAATGAGTACAAGCAGAGCACCCTTACTCTTACTTGCAGGGCTCTCAAAGAACTGGCCTGTTGTCCTGGGTGTGAAACCCACTAAGATGGGTCATAGGGGCAGGGAGGGGAGTTGATCCCTGACTGCCTTGAAAACTGAAGGGTGTTTAATTGCCTAAAGGAATGTGGGACTCATGATGGGATGCAGAAGGAAGGCCATTTTGTGTTTGTGTAATAAATATTGTAGAATGTTTTAACCCGATTGTGGGACTGTGAGAAACTTAAGATGAGATGTTTAGAGAAGGACCAAAGGTGGAGAAGGGGAGGGATCAGGGTGGATTGGGGGAGCAAACATAGACAAATGGAGAGAAAAGAGGAGGCAGGGAGGAGGGAGAAAGGAGTTCAGTGTAAACAGACTTCTGGTCAGTAAGTTTGGCTAGGCATCTGATTGCAGTGAAAAAGGTAGGCTTGTGACGAAGGCCTACTTGTATTATGTGTGATAAGAAACTATTCATTGTTTACTTTAGAAGACTACCGATTCTTAGGATGACCACGTTGCACATCATGATAAAAAGGAAGAGCTACAGGACACCTCAAGGTCTTTATGTACTTGTTAGAAAGGGAGGACACTAATTGCCTCCAGGACCATCCTTATTTTCTTAAGGCATTTAGTGAACAATTGCAAGGACTGAAGTATTGAGAAACTAGGGGAAAGGTGACTTGGGCCAGGTCTCCATGACCACAGACCCATGAGCCCCCTACCCAAATTATACCACCTACTCAAAAGGTAAAGGTGCAGAAAAGAACTGAGCATGGACTCTAGTTTGCATACTAGGTAAAGAAGTATGACCCAATCATTGTAATTGGGAGTGTATCACTTTTTGACATTTGTAGATAAATATGACAAGAGCACCAGCATTAGGTGTGTTAGATTTGTGGGATGCCACCTGGCACCAAATAAAGCGATATCTCCTCTCTAAACCGAATTAAGTTTTGGGAATGATCACTAGAGTCTATTGTATGTGCATGTTAAACACTATTCCTGTTTTCCTCAGTGAGAGGCCTGTCTGTTGTTTGTGAGTGGGCTAAGTGCCAGTAACTGGAAAGAGTGTGAATGTTTCCCCAGGGAACCACAGTGCTGCATGTAGCTGTACTTCACCAGCTAATTTCAGCTGCTGCTAGGATAAGAGGTCTGGCAGTGAGGTACTGGAGAGACGGTAGGTTTGTGAGCCAGACAGCAGAGAACCCAACAGTCCCAGAGTCAGCTTCTGAGAAAACTGCAAGTCTGGGCCAACTATTGCAGGGCGAGGGAGGTGTGTACATAACAAGAGGAGATCTGAGTACCAGCAAGAGGAGCATGCAAAACCTGAAGGCTTCTGCAGCCAAATACTAGCAAGTGGGGAGACCAGAGGATCTGGGGCTAGCTACTGGATAAATTTAGTTTCTAAGGCCACCTATGTATATACATATGTAGAGAGTCAACTAGCAGCATTCATCCTGATCTGTAGAGAAGAGTGGTCAAGCACCTGTGCCATTTGTTTTTGAGTGCTCTGTGCTTTCAGTTCATATGTGGCTGGTTGCATGCATGTGCATGCTGGCTTGGGGGTAAAATATGTTGAGCTCCACAAGTTGTTGCTGCTGCAACCCTTCCACTCATAAAACAGATGGTAATGGCAATTATTAGTAGTAAAGAATAACTGGAAGTATGGGGGAGGGAACAAGTATGTATTACCACAGTTAAGTGTATGTGAATTAAATAGATAGTGAATACATGTGTATAGAGTGGCAGTAAACCTCCTGATACTGGCTTGTGACTTGTTTTCTATCAACTGTAGAAGGGCTTCAGTTCAGTTACAATGTTCATAGAAAAGACAGGAAGCTTGCATTGGTTCCCCCCCCAATGCTTTCTTATTTCTAATGCTTTTAGAAAATTCTCAGTGATTTCAGTCAATTTAGAAAAGGGAATTTATCTTTGTACAACTTTATCCTCCAGATGAATATGGCCAGGTGGATTGTGTATGAGATCAGTGATTCTGAAATTTTTATTTCCTTGCTTAGTTACAGCTTTTGCTTCAGAAAAGGTTATGTGCTCATCCTGACTTATGTAAGAACAGAATCAGTCTTATGTTGTAGCTCCTTTTAAGTGCTAGAGCACTTCTGGATGCATAGTATTTTTGTTCCATGGCAAGGATGCAAGTGGAACGGTAAATATGTTTACAGACTGATTCTACACCTCAAATTTGTATTTGTGGTTAGTGAAAGAAACAAATGTTGAAATTCCTGGAGCATGAAACCAAACAAATAGATGTGTATTACTGGATTTTTAGATATCTGAAGATAACCTATCTTTTTTTAATTTTTCTGTTTTATAGTTTTAGTTATATCTTCGCTCAAAGTCTATGTCAAGTGAATCCCAGTCCAGGGAGCGTTCCCATACTGTGAAGTAAAATTTTGGTTTCAGTGACTGTTCGTACTAACAGATGACAACAGACGTTAATAGCTGAAGAAATTCTTCAATGTGACCAACTAAAGTTAAAGCAATGCCTCAATTGAACTTAGTTTTCTTTCTGTGTGAATGAAGCTCATATGAAAGACAATTGGTTTGTATCAACAATGAGTAGATTAGAAAGAGAAAACAGGCTTTTATTTCCCTATTCTGTAACCTTTAAAGGTTCTGACTTAATGTGAGCTAGTGTACTGTTGAGCAGGAACTCTGAAGAGCAAGGCCTTGAAGCCCCAGAACTGAATGGTCACTGCTACTATTTCTCTTCAAGCAAATAGCAAATATTTTTTGTGTTCTGAATTGTACCCACAGTCCTGCACAAAAAGCAATGCAGAAATGCTTTCTGATTTGCTACAGATAACAGATGGTGTGAAAGAAGTCTGTCACACATAATATTCAGCTGCCAAATCTCTCCTTATAAAAGGATTGAATAAATACCCAGTGCAGATGATATTTTATGAAACAGATAATCTCTCCAAAATATGATGATTCTTTTTAGAGCTTTCCCTTTCCTGTAAGTATATAAATGTAAACAAAGTAAGAAAAGAGATTTTGACTCTGTTTTGTGGAGAGTGACAGTATGAACGCTTTTGTAAAGCATTTTAAACTTTTTATTTAAACTGAGGGGAAAATGTGATGCAGATTTAGATGCAACGTTGGAACCTTTGAGTTCCATATAGTTCATCTTATTACTGACCACTTATGTTCTCTGAGATACAATAAAAAAATTTTTGTAGGTTTTTTTCCTTACTAGATTCTTATTAGCTCCAATACTTTTTAATGCTCATCAGGACAAGCAAATTTCTTCAACTGGAGAACCATAGTGCTGCTGTAGTTGATGGCATGTGGTGTTTGTTCAGGTTCAACTTGATTTTGGTTTGGTTTTGGGGTTTTTTGGTTTTGTTGTTTTGTCTTTGCTTTTTTTTTTAAAAAGGAGAATAACTTTGGAACAGATTGTTAACAGTAATTAGTCACCTAATTCCCTTTTGTTGGTTCAGAATTGTCATTCTAATTGCTGTGATCAAGGTCTGTACTGCAGTGAGAATGATAGAGTTTTGCTGGGAGTGTATAGGTCTTTCTCTGGAAGAGAGCCTGAACTCATCTAGTGTGTCACCCTCCATTGCTTCCACTTTTCTCTTCAATGATAATTAGGAGGTTTTGTCAAATAGTGTAATCAAAACTTCCACGTTGTGGTTTTGGGTTGTTTGTGGTTTTTTCTTGGTAGATAGGCTTTGCTCAAGTTACAAACTTAGTAGCAGGATATTTATTTTTTTTTTTTTAATTTAATGCTTGAACACAAGGACTAAGAGAATTCCAGGCTCTGTACTGCTTGTCTCAAGAAGAAAAACTCATATCTTGAGATATTTTTTAACTTGTGTCTGTTGCCAGGTGTTGAACACAGTCATAATGTACTTGAAAAATCTTTAATAGTTGACAATTAAAATCCCCCTTACAAACTGTATTTAGCATAGTGAGCATCCTGTCCTGTTGAGCAAGCTATTGTTTTATCATGAAAAAGATAAACTTCAGTGCTATTTAATCACTTGATCAGCTTCAAGATCAACTAGTCTTGTTTTCTCACTTTTTCCCCCCAAGTTTCCTGGTGTGGAATGATGAGAAGCCAAAAGACAACTCTTTCAGTACTGTCTTGGTACTTCTACTCTTCTCTGAAGACTGCAAGTCTTTGAGATTGAATTTAATACTTGCTGCTATTAGCAACTTGCAGTGATTTGTCTGAATCACCTGTTCTTCCTATACAAATCACAAGGTTTATTCTAGTATAATATAGAACAGAACAGTGGGCTTTTGTGCTTGTTTATTGGCTAACTTCAACTTTAGGTCCAACTAGTTTTATAGCTGAGCTTTGTGAAGGCAAAACTCCTGATGTTGCAGCTAGCGTTTAGTCCCATAGACACAAAAGGAAAAAGTGCTTTTGTGTCAGGTTCTGAGTCAGTAAACTGAAAGACTTAATCATGTTGGACAAGAAGCAGGAATACTTATTTGATTTTAAATGAGGAATTGTTTGGTGAAATTTGGGGACTAGTCTTTAATAATCACCCCACATCCACAGCTAATCTGAAAGTCAGTTGGAGGCTCAGATGCCTAAAAATTAAGATTCCTCTTGTCCAGAAGTTAACTGTAACACTTGGAAAAATATGAAAGTCTTAAATACAGTGCTTTCTCACATCTTGATGGAGTATTTGTCACTGATAGAAGTTTGTTTATTAAATTTACCTCGTGAATCACTGTATGTCATTGGCAGTCCCACCAGGGTATAATTGGCACTAAGGAAATAAACAAATACGAACAGCTAATAGCACTGCCAAAATCTGATCCTGCTTAACTGAGGATATCCGATGTGAGCACAGCTGGTTGCTGTAGATAGTACAGCATACATTCCAAAAAGCTACAGAAGCAAAAGGTGTGAAAAGCTTTTACAGTTCTGGTTTGCATGTTGTACAGAGGATAACTGCAGGATGTGGTTCGTGAAAAGGAACTACCTATTCTTAAGAGCAATCATTTTCCCACAAGAGTCAGAAAGCTGCATCACGGCATGTGATGCATTATCAGTTTTTCAAAACTCTTGTAGTGAAATTATCTTAATGTTCTTATTCTGTGGGTTTTTTTTATACTTCTTGGTATGATGTGTGCATTCAAATGTACTTTCTTGCAAGCTGGATGACAAAACACATCTTTTTAATTCTGGACTACATTATAATGCTCTTGAAGATTAAAATCACATCTTTGTGCCTAGAGAAGCCCCATCTTAGACTGTCTCTTTAACTGAAGCCTCCTGTAATTTTCACTGTAAGCTTTAGATATAAGTAGTGAGCACATAGGCTGTATTGCTGCGTGTTTCTCCCTTGAGTGTCCTCCCTCACAGTTTCAGAGTTCTGTACACTTTATTTTTCTTTTCCAGATTTAAGAGCCAAGTTCCAGTATTTTCAATGACCTCTGTTAGTACTTCCACTGAAGCCAGTGAAGCTTCTTACTAAGTAAAATAGCTCTTCTCTAATGATGGAGATTGGTTTTGCTCCCACAGAGTCAAATTCTAAACAGTAGTACCTTCAAATGTGGTAGGGTTTTTTGTGTGTGTTTGGGTTTTGAGTGGGGGTTTTTGTAGTTTTTAGGTTTCTATTGTGGTTGGGTTTTTGGGGGTTTTGTTTTGTTGTGGTTTTGGTGTTTGTTTTTTTTGTTTGTTTTTTAGAAAATGACAGTGAAGCTTGTGTTTATGTAAAAGGGAATACAGACTATCAAAACCAGTGATTTTTAACTTTTTTTAAAATAGTCTGAGTCATGTTTTAATATTTATTGACTAAACCTACTTTGAGTGAGAGAGAACTGAGAATTAGATACTTGGTAACTATTTTAGAAGGATGGAGTGGCGAAGATGTACAGAGCTATTTAAATTATTCAAACTTCTAAATAAGATGCCAGCAATAATTCAGTCATAACTTCTTGATCAATAACTGGAAAGGAGAGAGAAAGTCTGTCTTTCAAGTAATATTTTACATTATATCTGCATAGATATTGGTAAAATATAGTGGAAATAATAAAGGCATAGAAACCTTCATCTAATCAAAGTATGTTGCTGTCATTTTTTATGAAGATCACAACTTCTAAAGTGCTAGTGAGATCCGTAAAACCATCAGAACAACTCCTATGCCTTAGTTATTTAGTGGGGGTTTTCTTTAGCACTAAGAAAACAATGTTTATGGACGGATTCAAGAAAGTATGAATAAAACTCCCATTATGTATATGAATACATATGAAAGTAAGGAAATGTGCATGTCCTATTACTTAATAGAGCACATACATTCTTCAGTCAACATACAGAGGAAAAATAACTTTCAGAGCCCGTACTCACAGTTGTGGTAAAGCTGTGCCTTTTGAAAGGCTTTAGTATGGCCAGTTTGGACTATGTAAAAACCTGTGAAATGTTCACTAGTTAAAATAATGCAAGCCTCATTTGTACTTCTCAAGGCCTGACCTGGAATTTTCCTTTTAGCCTGCCATTTCTGACTCTATTTCTTTGCTTTTAATGTTTTATAGAGAAATAAAACCATTCCTATGTTATAGCTCTCCAGAAATGCAAAGTTTGGGGGTTTATTTAAGCTTAGCAAGACTGCTATAGACTTTAATAAGTGCAATATTCTTACAAAAAGAGAAAATGGATGACTGTAACTTGAAGTTTTGGGACTTGCCACCATTTCATACATGTGATGCTTTGAGATTTGTCCTACTGAGCTCCTAAATTAGATGCCTCGGCAGAGAGGATTCTCCGGAGAATGGTTTGCCTGGCTGTGGTAGGTTGACCCTGGTCAGCATCTTCCTCTTTTCCCTGACCTTTTATTGTTGAGCATGATGTCATGTCGTATGGAAGTCATATGATATTACAGGTCAGTTTGGATCAGCTGTCCTGGTTGTGTTCTTTGCCAACTTCTTCAGCACTTCTAGCCTACCTGCTGGGGAGGCATAGTGGGTAGCAGAGGGGGAAATAATCCTTGACACTGTGCATGCTGTTTTGGCTCAGCAGTAGCCAAAACACTGGTGTGTTATTAATGTTAGCTTTGTCACAAATCCAAAGCACAACACCATACAGGCTGCTGTGAACAAAACTAACTCCATGCAAACCAGACCCAGTACACTGGCCTGAGATCACAATGTTCTGCCACTGCTAATTCATTCCTTGTTTCTTGATCAGCTAATGCATAGGGAGAGTGAGATAGAGACACTTGCTAACAGTGATTCCTGAAACCTGAATTATTCTGAAGTTGAATGATTCCTGCATTAAAAATCTGAGACCCCAGGAGTCCTAAGTTGAGCATGCTGGGCCATGCAGTTGGTTAGATAGGGATAAGCCTAGGCTGTTGTGTTTTGTCATAAAAATAGTGGTTAAAACTGCATCAGTATCATAATGTCTAGTATCTTTGGACTAGGTTAATGAGGTTGTCATACCAAATTGATTTGAGGCATAAAGCAAACAGAAAAAAAGAACTTCAAAAGCATCAACTGGTTTTCCAGTACTTCTAAAACGATACTGCAGAGTTAAGTGTTATGAGGAAGATGAGTTTCAAAACAAGCTATACATATAACCACTCAAGTACCATCTTGTAGTGGAGAAGCTGCTGTCTCAGCACAATGTCAAACACCAAAAAGTCTCCAGGGACTGTAACTGAAGGTGATATATTTGGTTTAGCTATTTTTTTGTTTGCTTGTTTTTATTATGCTACTAACTACTTGTCATAAAAAGGATGGTGTTAACACATTTATGTAGAAGATTATATAAAAGCATATTTTTTAAGTCCTACTTATGGATTTTGAGTCTGCTTTCTGAATAATTTGATTTCTTAATGCTGAAGAAAGAAATATTGCTGAATACCTGACTTCTTAAGTATTTTCTCCTTTATCATCTAACTTTCATCTTAGTTGAATCAATGAGTCAGATGTGCTTATGCTAGACTTATAAATATGAAAGAAATTACTCGTACAGTTTCTACTATTCCTTTTTTGTTTTCAGGATGAGAATGCTGTGGGCCAATTTTTTTTTGACACCACAACCCCCCCCAAAACTGAACCCCAAATCCCTACAAGCACAAGCTCCTTACATGAATTTTCCATTGTATTACTGCTGACACTACTTCATTATTCACTTTGACTAAATACACCATTGAAGTCTGATTCAAACCTGTTTCTAAATAATATGCTGCACAGTAAAGCAATACTAGTTAATTGTTACAACCGTTACTCTAATTGGCATCTCATTTATGGTTTTGATTTCATGACACAGTTGTGTGTAAAAATCTAGTTCAAGTTTGTCATAAGTCCAGTTTAATTTGAGAGGTTTCTGTATCTTTTTAAGTGGACTTTATCTAGAGTATTGAGGTCAGAAAGAAATTTTGAATCCTTTTTTATTTTGAACATGCTGTCTAGGTTTATTGAAAGTATGTAAACACCTGTGTAAATATGAATGATCCTACCCTAGTTAAGTGAAGCATGTAGTGAGAGAAACTTCACCCAGACTCTGCAAAGTTCAGTAGTGTCTGAGAGGTAGGGCCTTGTCTGATATGTCAGTATTGGGTATCAAAACAAATTCTCTGCCTGTTTACTTCCTTTGTTAACTTTGTATCACTGCTGCTTTGTATGTACAATAACTATTTTGAATCTATGTTTTCACATTTGATAAGAAAAGTGTTCTCATTCAGTGGGCTCAGTAATATACTCTTCCTGTAGGTGCACTGTGCTCTTGCATAAATGTGTGTATTTAGGGGAGATTCATTATGTTCTTACATGCCATCGAGCTGTGGAGAAAATATATCCCATTTGAAGATAGCACTTGTGCTGGTTTCGGCTGGCCTGGAGTTAATTTTCTTCGCAGTAGCTAGTATGGAGCTATGTTTTGGATTTGTGCTGAAAGCAGTGTTGATAACACAGGGATGCTTTCATTATTGCTGAGCAGTGCTTACACAGAGCCAAGGCCTTTGCTGCTTTTCTCCCTGCCCTGCCAGTGAGATGGCTGGGGGTGCACAAGGAGTTGGGAGAGGACACAGCCGGGACAGCTGACCCCAACTGACCAAAGGGATATGCCATACCATATGACATCATGCCGAGCATATAGAGCTGGAGGAAGAAGGAAGGGTGGCCATTCGGAGTGATGGCGTTTGTCTTCCCAAGTAACCATTACACGTGATGGAGCCCTGCTTTCCTGGAGATGGCTGAACACCTGCCCGCCCATGGGAAGCAGTGAATGATTCCTTGGTTTGCTTTGCTTTACCTATTAACTTGTCTTTATCTCAACTCATGAGTTTTCTCACTTTGACTCTTCTGATTCTGTCCCCCATCCCACTGGGGAAGGAGCGAGCGAGCAGCCGTGTGATACTGCGGTTAAACAATGAATTACAAGTTTCCTGACAGCACAGTAAGTCTACCTGCACCATTAGCGTAATCTCCACAAAGAAACTAAGATTTGAACAAGTTATTTTCATAAACGTATAAAATACTTTCAAAAGTTTATCCACACCGCACCATGTGGAGAACCCCATGCTGGAGCTGAGGGATATTCCCTGAAGGAACTGCGGCCTGTTGCAAGCCCATACTGAGCAGGTTTATCCTGAAGGACTGCAGCCTGTTGAAGGGCGCCACACTGGAGCAGGGAAAAAGTATGAGGAGGGAGGAGCGACAAAGAGGAGCTGTTAGACTGACCACAGTCCCCCATTCCCCGTGCCCCTGTGCTGCTCAGGGAGGGGAGGAGGTAGAGGAGTCTGGCATGAAGGAGTGAAGTTGAATCTGGGAAGAGGAGGAAGGTGGGGATAGTGTTTCAGTTCTTGTCTATGTTTCTCACCATCAAAACCTGTTTTAATTGACAATAAATTAATTTTCCCCAGGTCAAGTCTCTCTTGCCTGTGATGGTAAGTGGTAAGTGATCTCCCTGTCTTTATCTTGACCATGAGCCTTTTCATCTTACTCCTTTTCCTCCACGCCCTCCACCACACTCACTTCTGTTGAGACCGAGGACCGAGAAAAATTTGTCTCATGCTTCTTTTGAAGCATGTAAGACTTAAATCCTGATCTAGATCATCTAATGTGTTATGAAAAATAGTATTTCAAAAGCTGGTTCTATGCCATAGGGTGTGATGTCAAACTTATGCCATTAACAATTCTGTAGACTCAGCAGCTGTCTTAAGTGGACGGAACCAGTGAGTGTTTTTGAGTCAATGCTGTATTTCATGTCCAATTGGAATGCCCGTCGCTGCTTGTATCATTGTCATTTTCTCCTGTCCTTTCAACCTCATCTTCTCTGCAGTTGAAGACTGCAATTATGTTTCATGTGCACAAATGCTGGCACACACACATAGACACTTTCTATGCCTTCTGTTCTCTAGGCTAAACAAAACCCATGCTCCTAGTTGGTATCAAGACCTCTCAATCTATGTGATCCTTCTCTGAATTCTCTTCAGTTAGTCAATGTTTCTATTGTACTGGGAGCCCACAAATGAACAGTTACAGATGCAGTTTCGTAAGTCCTGAACAGAGGAGAATAGCATTTCCTTCAACCTGCTGTCCATGGTCTTGCTCATGCTGCCCTTTGTATGGTTAATCTTTGTTGCTGGATGAAGGAGTTAAAGTTCATGTTTGACAGGCTATCGGGACAGGAAGTTGTTTTCTGGAAAACTGCTGACTAGGTGATTTGTCCCCAGTTTGTACTAATGCATGGGGTTATTCTGATCCTAGGTGCATGTCTTTGCCTTTGAACTTAATGAGATTCTTCTTGGTCCGTTTCTCCACCTTAAGCTCCTTCTGAAAAGCAAGTTCTACCCTCCAGTCTATTAACTGCACCCCTGATTTAATACCATCTACCAGCCTAATGATGGCTTATATCATCTCTTTGGCCGGGTCACTGATGCAGGAATTAAACTATCTGCCCCATTAGTGACCCTGTGGAAAACCTGATTGCCAGTTTGACTGAGTCACTGGCTGTTGGTCCAGCAAGCTTTCTGCCTTTCCTCTGCTTTGTAGCCCATCCATCCAGTCTGTGTTTCTGTGATGTGGCTGCGAGGCTGCTGTGGCACACTGCTTGAAAACCTTGCTGAAGTTAAGGTAAGCAACATTCTCTGTTCTCTTCCCACACGCAGCATCAGGCCTGTCCTTGTAGACAGCAAAAAAGGTAGGCAGGCACAGGGTTTGTGCTTGGTAAGTCTGTGCTGGCTGCTTCCTGTTGCCTCCTTATCCTTTGTGTGCCTGGAAGTTGCTTGCCAGGAGGCTTTGTTTCATTTTCCTCCTGGGGACTGAGGTGTATCTCACTGGTCTGTAGTTTGCTGGTGATTCTTGCTTCTCTTCTGAAGATGGGCAAGGCACTTGTTTCCAGTCATTGAGGAGGATGTTGTTGTGAACAGGGCAGCCTTTCAGACATGACATCAGTTAGCTGTGTTAGCATCCTCAGGTGTATCCTGGGCAGTAAGTACATGTCGGAGTTCTCCTCTGCTGTGGGCTTAACCTGCCTTTCTGAAGCTCTCCACCATGTGTGGAGGGCAGAGAGCAGAGCTGGTCCATGATGACTGAGGCAAGGAAGGCTCTGAGTGCCCACCTCTTCCTTTGTGTCCTTTACCATTGGGCTACATGCCCCATTCTGCTGCAGGCATGTGTCTTCTCTAGTCTCCTTGGTGGCTCACGTACCTGAGGAAGCCCTTTTTGTTGTCAGTTGTGTCACTTGCCATTTTCAAGTTGAGCCAAGCTGTGGCCTTGTTAACTCCACTTTTTGTGAGTTGGAACAGTGGTGCTATGTTTTCTCCTTGGAGACCACCTCCAGGACTTCTATTTTGTGTTTGAGCACTGTTGCTAATTCCTGTGTAGCCTGTGAATTTGTGCTGTGGTTTTCTGTTTCCTTGCACCCTGGCATAGGTCAGTTAGTGTGCTTTAAAGAGATTGTTACTGAAGGTTGACCAGCTCCTCAGGGCCTCCTTGTCCTTTGTGACAGCCCTCCACAGACTCCAACCTTCCAGTTCCTGAGCAGGCTGAAGCTTGCTTTCTCAAAGGCCAGAGTCTGTCTTCTGCTGCTGCCCTTTCTTGCTCCTCTCTGGGTCTTAATCTGTATGAGCTCCTGGTCCCTGCAGCCAGGTGGTGAGTAGCTCCTGGCTGTGGGGCACTTCCTACCTGCCAAGGGGGTGCAGAACAGAGCATGTGGAGAGCAGTGGCTAACTGGAGCTATGTTCTTGTTGACTCCAGTCAACGCGTTAAGTCACTGTAAGCATCAGTTATTCAGTGTCTTTGATTTATCGGACAGTATGTTCCTTTGTAAGTGGCCCAAGCTGTCATTGATTGTAAAAACATATAACAACAGAAACTCTGTGTGTGTGTGTAGAAGTTATAGCATTTGTGTATTTCAGACAAAGTAGTAACATGAATTATTTTTTTTGTTTGACTGTTACACAAGTGTCAGAGCAATGGTGAGGTTTGTTTATTTTTTTCCCTCTTCAGTTGTGGATGCTATCATTAGCAGCATCTTCTGGGCAATGTGACAGTGGCACTGTAGTTAAAATAAACACAAGTGGTGGGGAGGAATTTTGTTGCTTTCGCATCTCTTGACAATTTAATCTGCACCTGAGTATCAAACTTTCTGAAAAAATTAATTCTACAGTTCTGGACTCTATTTTTTATGTTCATCTTTGATATTCTTGTACATTTTGTATAAAATCAGTTTTCCTAAAATTGTTTTTTTGTGTAAGGAGTTAGAGTAGGTGTAGGGTTGGATTTGGGGTTTTGTTGTTGTTTTTATACTTAGAAGTCCTTGCCTTGAGTGAAAATAACTAGGTATGTTTAGAAGATTCAGTTAGTTATCTGGGTAAGGAAAGAACAGACCTTAAAAGTGTCAGATAAGTATAACCTATGTAGTTTATGAAGAGGGATTCCGGGTGTCTTGGCTAATATTTGATAGTGTTCTCAGATGAAAATTGCTAGTGCTGTCACAAAGAGAGACAACAGGAGCTAGAGAAGGCTAAAATTTTGTTTAATAATAGCCATGCTGTTCATTATAAGACACACCCTTGAGCTAAAAAAGGAACAGTTGAACATATTTAGTAAGATAAAACCTCCTTGATCGCAATCTTCAGTAAAGGATATACCAGTATTTGGCCATAGGAAGCAGTGCATCTTGCACCTGTCAGCTAATGCATGGTTTTGATGGAAAATACAAATTAATTTTATTAAACAGTGATTTTATAATCTTTTGACTAGAATTTTTGTTGAAAATCCAAATGTGTTTAAACCTGTAAAAACAGCAATTGAGGAAACATATCTGGTAAGTTCTACTTTGTATTTGGACAAAGAGGCCAGGTTTGAAGCTCTGTGTAGTTTAGGTTGGTCACAGGCAAGATGAATGTTATAGAATAGTACTTATCTCTTTGGCTTCCTGTATTTAGCTGCCCTTTGTGAGATGATGATACTACAGCACTTTGCAGGATTAATTTCCTTTTCCTTACAAAAGCAGAATGTTTTAAAAGGGACAGTAGTTACATCTGTGCTGAATAGTAACCTGTTTCCCCTTTTTGTTGATGGTACCAGCAAATCTGGAGGAGTTGAGTCTAGTTAGAAAGAATTCAGGCAGCTGAAATGTTGTTAAAGGAAAGTATGGATGGATGTGTCCTCTAAATCTCATTCTATGTCACTAATTTAATATCCTGCCAAACTGTACCCTTTTTTTTTTGGGGGGGGGG